>JAKGGE010000903.1:0-23003 GCA_023748175.1 Hoolock leuconedys | reverse complement strand
AACATGGTAAAAAACCCCATCTCTACAAAACTACAAGTAGCATTTGGTGGCAGGCACCTGTAATCCCAGCTACTCGAGAGGCTGAGGCATGAGAACCACTTGAACCTGGAGGCAGGGCTGCAGTGAGCCAAGATCTTGCCACTGCACTCAAGCCTGGAGTGACAGAGTGGGGCTCTGTCTCAAAAAAAAAAAAAAAAAAAAGAAAGAAAAACAAACAAACCAAAAGCCAAAAAACACTTTTGAGCATTCGTGCAGGTTTTCTAAAATTAATGTTATAATGGGAATTAAAATATGCACATATATAAATATTTGAAAATCAAATTCTACTAAATTAAAATGACATATCACCTGATAATCATCTAATTATGCGACATACTTCTTGCTTTTGTAACCAAACTACTAAAACCAAGCTCCAAAGGAGACTGAATTTTTGTTTAGACCACGAGGTTACTATCGAGGTCAATTAAAATTAGGCTGAAAAACTACCACCTTCAGAACTAATTCCATACTTGGCTGTATTACCATCGTTTAACAGGCTAACAATTAGAAGTCCATGCCAGACCAAACTATGGTAAAACAAAGGTGTCTTAAACTTTTTTTTTTCTTTTTTTTTTTTGAGATGGGTCTCGCTCTGCGCCAGGGTGGAGTGCAATGGTGCCATCTCAGCTCCTCTAACCTCTGCCTCCAGGGTTCAAAGCCTTGTTCTCCTGCCTCCAGCCTCCCGAGTAGCTGGGATGACAGGCGTGCACCACCACGCCGGCTATTTTTTGTATTTTTAGGCGGTTTCACTGTGTTAGCCAGGATAGTCTCAATCTCCTGACCTCGTGATCCTGCTGCCTCAGCCTCCCAAAGTGCTGGGATTACAGTGAGCCACCATGCCGTTAACAAGCATTATATTCTGCTGTATTCTTACATCCGATGCAACCATTTATTCTGGCACACTCTATCCATCAGGTGGTCCTTGTATTAAAGAAAAAAATTCATCCCAATGTATCACTACATTCCGAGGTGGCTTGGTCTGTGGTGTCTTCACTGCCTACTATTTCACACCACGTCACTCTTGTCTCCTTTTAGTCTTACCCCTTGTGGTCATGGTATTAGTTGGCCACAGATGGGGCACCTCCAAACTTCTAACTTCCTTATTTTACTTTAAAATCACGTTTCCCTCAGCTGGTGTTAGCTCGCCTGTAATCGAGTACTTTGGGAGCCCGATGCCCGAGTGGGATCCGCGAGGTCAAGAGTCACGACAACCTGACCAACATGAGTAAAACCCGTCTCTACTAAAAATGCAAAAATTAGCCAGGCATGGTGGCGGGCACCTGTAGTCCCGGCACTGGGGAAAGCTGAGGCAGGAGGATGCAGCTTGAACCCGGGAGGCAAGTTGCAGTGAGCAGAGATCGCCCTGCACTCCAGCCTGGGTGACAGGCGAACTCTGTCTCAAAAAATAAAAATAAATAAATAAGCGTTTCCCTCAAAGCAGATTTCTGCAGCACTGATAGCAACAATGGCCTTTTGCGGTTGCAGTAGCCTTTCAAGTTTTTGTTTTGTTTGTTTTGGGCGTAGATCTCGCTTTTCTGGTATGAACTGGAGATGCAATGTTGCTCGATCTTATTTTCACTACAACCTCTACGCCCTGGGTTAACCCAACAACAGATGAGGAGCCTGCCATTCATAATAATTTTGTGGTGGTTTTGGTGGCAGGCGGTGGTGCGGCACCGGCATAGTGATTCAGCCATGTGGGATGGTGTTGCTGGTCTTCTCGTTTGCGTGGCATAGGCGGAGGAAGAACTGGTTTGAGGGTTGGCACTCTGCATTGGAAGTTTTACTTTTTATATAGAAAGGACCAACTCTAGATTATACAGGGTACCTGGGGGAGTGCAGTGGTGACGTGTCTGGGTCAGTTCCCAGCTCCATTACAATCAACAGTTTTGCTGTCATCTGCATCACACATTAGAGCATAAAATAAACTTTTATTTGCCAAAAGGGTATTTCTGCATAAATGCTTAACAAAATGTGGTATAGCCATACAACTGAATATTATTTGGTCACAAAAGCAATGAAATCCTCGTTCATATTTACAACATGAATGAACTGTGAAAGCTGTACTAAGTGAGAAAGAAACCTGACACAGGCCTATCATATGTTTCCATCTGAATATACGATAGTCATTAAGAACCAAATCTAGAAGAGACAAAGTAGATGAAGGTTATTTGCCTGTAGGGGCTTGGAGAATGGGTATTAACACAACTCAGAGCTCTTGGGGTAACGGAAATGTTCTAAAAGTGGATTTGGTGGGTGACTGGCTAGGCACCTTAAATTTACTAAAACCAATGAATAGTACGCTGGAAACAGGTGGATTTTATGGTATGTAAATTCTACTTCAGCTCTTTATTAAAAAAAGTATAAAATAATGAGGCGGGTTTTGAATTGAAAAAGCCAGAGAATTAGCTATAACTGCAAACCCTTTCCTTTTTCGTACACATACAATCGGAGACCTTGACGTTGGGACGGCTTAGCTACACAGTTAAGACTAAGGACAGGTCTCAGAATCCAACTCAGGTCTTATTCCGCTCCAAGGTCATTTCGAGCGTCGAAATCGGAATCTAATACTTAATTTGTGTAGACCGGCGGGTAAAGATTATAGGGGCTCAACCCAATAAGAAGGTAAAACATCTTAATAAAATATGATCCACAACCTTGGTCTTAGGTAGCGCAACCATGCCAAGGCGAGGCAAGATTTTTAAAAGCTTTCTATGGGTTTTAAAGGCAATCTGGATCTGAGTTCGCCGAACAGAATCCCTGCATTTCCAAAAACCAGCGGCGCAATATGCAGACCGAGATAAGGCAAAGAATCGAGGTCTTTTCCAAACCTGACACCAGCACTGCCCCGGAAGCGCACGTATAGTGAGTCTGTTTGGAGCTCGGGGGCCAGAACAGGGGCATACATTGTTTTGCTGGTGATACTCATTTCACATGAAAGAAAACCATACAACGGAACAAACGCCAGGCGCAGACCTACGGGGCCGCAGGACAGGCACGCTGTGTCAAACAAGCGCCGGAGGCCCACGCCCACCTCCCCCGACCCGGCCCGGCCCTGGCGGCCCTCGCCTCGGGGCCTCGAGGACGCAACCGGCACACCTGAGCAGGCAGGCCGCCTCTGCTGAGCGAAGCGGGTCGGGGAGGCCGCGCGCGGGCGGCTGACGTACCTGCGCCTGGGCTGGGGCCGGCGAGGCCCGGGATAACAGCCTCCCGGCCAGTACGCCTGGGCGCACTCCCATTCCGGGGCTGTTTACTCCCAACTCTCGCAGAGACTGGGTAGCCAGGCCAGGAGGCCCACAGCTGGAAGCCTCGGTTCCCGCCGACCCAGCGTGCCCTGTGTGTCCCGCTCCCGGGGCTTGCGATGCCTTTCTGGACGCGTGACACGGAACCACGCCGGGAGGATGGACGAAGGTCTCGCGACATTTGCGGCCAGGGGCCGGTGGCAGGGAGTGAGGGCGGAGGGGGCGTGGCCAGCGACTATCCTGGCGGCGAGAACGCGCCGGGGAACCCCTGATTACGCTGCGCGTCGCTCTAGGATCGGACTCGGAAAGGAGCCCGGGCGCGAAACGCCGAGCTGGGCCAGGATCTAGAAGACTGCCTGGCGCAGGCTCCCGTGCCCCGCAGACCTGCTGTAGGGACCGTGAGCTCGCTGCGCGGTTCCCTCCTGCGAGGGGTCCGCGTCGAGCACCGGCGGCTCGGCCACCTCACCCCGGCCGAGGCACCTGCCTATGGGTGCCCCTTAACCCATACGGTAGCCCGTTAAGATGGCGAAGTGTCCGGTCGGAACACGGGAAACCCCGTCCCCGCCTGCCTGACCTCCTCACCCCTGGCCCGCAGGGCAGACTGGGCCTCTCCCGAAGCGCAGGGGCGCTGCCGGAGTTTACCGGTGCAGTGCGTGCGAAACAGCGGAGGACCTTTGTAACGCCACGTGTTTGCCCTTTTTAAAAAACAAGAATAAATAGTGTTAAACTGTCTGAAAAGCTTGCCGCCTAAAGATCTGGGTAACTTAGGTGCTGGGATCAGTTTTTCTTCAATGTAAATGGACCAGCCCGGACTACTATGGGCACTAGCACGGACTGAAAAGCGTCTTCAGGTACTGCTGGTGGGCGGTGATGCGCTGGGTCGATCAGACAGTTTTTGTGTTTTGGAACTTGACACTGCACCACAGTAATGCTGAACTGCACCAATATTACAGATCACAGTGCATCATCTTCCGCTAAACATGATTTAACACACTTGACTTAATATGGTGGATAAATGTAGAATCATAAATTACCATACCCCATCCCAGGCTTCTACTTGGTAGTGCGGGCAAGTTCCAATTTACCTCTTTGTACCTCAACATTTACAAAATAGGGGGTACTAAGCCAGGCGGGTGGCTCTTGCCTGTGATACAGCACTTGGGGAGGCGAGACGGGCGGATCACTTGAGATCAGAAGTTTGAGACCAACCTAGTCAACATGGTGAAAACCCGTCTCTATCAAAAAAATATAAAAACTTAGCTGAATATTGGTAGCGTGACTGTAATCCCAGCAACTCAGGAGGCTGGGGCAGAGAATCCCATACGAACCTGGGAGGCCGAGGAGGTTACAGTGAGCTGGTCATTACACTGCACTCTCCAGCCTGGGTGACAAGAGCCAGACTCTGCCTTAAAAATAAATAAATAATTTTTAAAAAATAGGTACTAATGGCTACCTTAAAGGATGAAGGTTAAATTAAGCACCTTAAGGCTAAGCGCCAGTGGCTTACACCATAATCTCAACACTGGGAGGCTAGCGGGTGGGAGGATGGCAGGCCCAGGAGGTGGGAGACTATTCTGGGCAGCAGACTATCTCTACTACAGTTGTGTTTGGTTTTGTTTTTACCAGGTGTGGTGGTGTGCACCTGCAGTCCCAACTACTAGGGAGGCTGAGGTGGGAGGATTGCCTGATCCCAGGAGGTGAGGCTGCAGTGAGCCATGATTGTACCACTGCACTCCAGCCTCGGCAACAGAAACAGACCTTGTCTGAAAACAAAGCATGCAGCATGAAGTGCTGGGCTCACATATGATTCAGTAGCGTGGTGGTGGATTCTTGAATCCTTTCTGACTCTCAGACCTCATACGATTTTCTGAACTTTTGGGGGAGCCGGTGCCTCTTTTTTGCATTTCTGAAAAGCGTCAAGTTAGGCACTCCCTTCTGCCTCCCACTACAAGAAACATTTGAGTCTTAAGCATTTGTGTCCTTCTATTTTCCAACTTTAATTAATCTTGGTCAGGGGTTCTCTGAGCAGCCTTTTTAGTCACTATGCAGTAAATTTTGGCCCTACAGTTTGGAAACTGCGGTTGAATAAGTGATTGCAGACATCCATCATGTGACGGTGGGGCCCCACAGGAGAATACCACCACCACCAGTTCCAGGGGAATGCCCCACCATACACTGAGGACTGGTGTGTGGGAGAGAAAAGTTACTTGGAGGCTACCAAGACAGCTGAGCTACAGGTCCCTGGTCTGCCACTGGTGGATTCCCACCACTCTGGTTCCTAAATAACTTCCTAAACTTGTGCTTCATACAGAATAAAGCATCTGTAATTCCATGGGAGGAATTAAATCTTTATTCAAAATGGAAGTATTTAAAGAGTAAAAGCTGATGGCTGAGCACTAGCCAACCCTGGGAAAACCTCCTGGGTTGTGGCTCTGTAAGTCCCAGCTTATTCCTCTGCAGAGATCTTGGGTCCTGACTAAACCTGCGGCTGCAAGGCAGGCTGCTTTTTTTGGCAGGGGTGGCTTTGCTGAGGCATCAAAATCTTGGGCAAACACCAGGAGGTGTTCAGGGCAGGAATCGCACCCTGAGTCACTGCTGCTCAATCTGCACCCAGAGGAGGCGTCCTATGGGGCTCTTAGCCTCACTATTTTTCGCCCACCAGCTTTCTCAGGTGTGGGAGTGGCTTTTCAGGACAACTCTGTGCTCCTGGTACTGGAATGCACCTGAGACCTCTTGGGTTGCTGGGAGGCACGAGCCAGGCTACTGCCCACATGAAGTGAATCATCCTTGGCTGCCGGCGCCACTGCACAAAAAACTGGATTATTCACGGGACCTTAACCCCCCCCTCTTTCTGAATGATGACCTGGAGGTGGCAGGGAAGGATCTGGGGCAGACATTAAAGTGAACATGTGGAGGCAGAGGGAAGACCCTGGGTGGGACTCCCAAGTTACATAACTCCAAGGGTGCTGGGAAAAAGAAGGGCACCCCGTTCAAGGTGAGCCGCGGTGGTCCCTTGGGTGCACACACTTTTGTTAGTCAAAACAAGCTCCTTTTGAAACCTCTTGTCCTAAGAGACCTACCTCTGGTCAAGAACCACACAGTGTTCAAGCACAGCCACTACGTGACACCTCCCTGTCGAGATAGTGAGCCAGTAGCACCCCCAAAACTGAGGAAACTTGCTGAATAATGGGTTAACTGCAGCCAGGCTCCAAGCAGCCCATCTCCCCATCATCTGCCTCCCCATGCGCGGTTTGCCATTCCCTGCAGCAGCCTGGTCCCTGTAGCTACAGGCTCTTGTGATCCATGAGCAGGAGGGCAGCTGCCTGGGCAGCCCCAGGAAAAAAAGGGAAGCGGTGGCAGGGAATAGGTCAATGCCACTGTGGTGACATGCTGCAACCTTCCCCACAACCTGGGGCTGGTGTAAACAGAAGGGCTGGATGCACATCCCCAACTTCTGGGTCAGTGCTGAGTAAACTGTTATAAGCACAGCCTAGGGTATCAGCTGTGTGACGGCAGTGTGCGCGTGCTATCGACAACGCAGGCAGCCTGCAGTACCCTACAGTGTAGTGCTCCCTTATCAGGGGCGTTCCCAAGACCTCGGATGGTCCTTGGACTCCGCCGTGGCTGGACTTTGGCGGTTGAGGAGGCAACAAAACTGGCATTCTTTTTCACCAATGTCATGAGATTAGATTACTGTAGATCTCAGCAACTTGACGCTGTGCTTTTTTCTTTCCTTATTAGTGGAAGTTTTACCTTTTCCTTAGAGCACTTACAACTGTTGGTATCCCATGGCGTAACATCACTACTCTTGGGCTTTGGGACATTATAGGTAAAATAAGTTGCCTGGGCACAAGCTGTGGACGTGAATTCCATCCAGGCAGGAGGTGGGATGGTGTGAGATTTCATCAACATTACTCAGAACTGTGTGCAATTTAAAACTTATATGAACTATTTGATTTTCATTGAATATTTGGGACCTTCACATTGACCACTTAGGTAACTGGGGAAACAACTGTCTAAAAGCATGATGACACAAGTCCTGCCTGTGAGTTCATCCAGTTCTTTGATGGAGGTGCTAAGTATTTCCACGACGCGGCAATGCACTGATAGCGTCCGCATTGAAGCCATGATCCTGCCACCCTCTCCCCTGGGCACCTGGCTCTCCCGCTGCAGCACCATCATCCGCCGTCAGCAGTGGCACTTAATGCGGGGAGCTGGGCAGAGCACACTTAGCCCACTTGGGGGAACTTACTGTGAGTGGAAGTTCTATTTAATGCGTGTTCCAAGGCGGGGTTCCTGAGGCAGCCTCCCTTCCCTTTCAGTAGTCTCACCATAGGAATTACACAGAATGTTTCAGGAGACAAAGTTTTGTATGCAGGCTGGAGTGTCATGGTGCGATCTGGGCTCCTGCCCAGCCTCCGCCTCCTGGGTTCATTGATTTTCCTGCCTCAGCCTCACGAACGCTATGGCATTACTGAGCACCACCACACACCTGGCTAATTTGGTAATTTTTTTTAGTAAGACAGGGGTTTCACCACATTGGTCCGCTGGTCTCAAACTCCCCAACCTCTTGATCCATGCCAGCTTCTGGGCACCTGAGTATTACAGAAGCATGAGCACTGCACCCTGTGGAATTACACAGAATATTTCTACTGAATTCCCCGGCTTCTCCTGTACTGTAGCAGCTTTATACTCATTAAACATATGAATCTTTAAAGATAAACCTTTTTAAGTAGCTAATACTAAGAATGAACCTTAGAATTAGCTGGGAATAGGTTTTGAGGACATAACCACCTAACCTCTGATTCCCAAATGTGATTAAGTAGTGAGGTTGGAAGCTGGAAAAGTCTACCAGGAGCTGTCTCTATCTGCTCTCCTCTTTCTTCTTCCTTCAATCCACATACAATCTAGCTGAAGGCAGAAATAGGCTCCTTGGAAAAAAAAATCACCAATGATCTCCACACACAGCCCAATTCAGCAGTCAAATCAATCTTAGCGCTTCAACCTACAGAGAAAGAGATCAGAGGGTCCAACCCAGTAGCTTCAAAGACTAGGCGCATGGTTATAAACAATTTGTTGCGGTATCAGCTTTAATCAGTTATGACCACTGTTGTTCACTTAAGAATTTGTTCTTTTAAAATACTCTAGAAAAAAAAAATTTATATATGTTTAAATTGTGAATTACAAACATCTGGTAAAAAAACTCTTCCAAAGGAAACAGAAACAACTACTTTTATTGTTAAACTTTCAATTCACAGATTAACTTTCAAAGGTTCATATTTCCCATGTTTTTTTTTGTTTTTGTTTGGGAGACAGGGGTCTCAGCTCCGTCATGCAGCTGCAGGTGCCCAGTGCTCATAGCCTCCATCCCGGGCTCAAAAGATTCTCCTGCCTCAGCCTCCCAAGTAGCTGGAGACACAGGTCACACCACTGTACCTGTAAGCTAATTTTAACAGACAGGAAGTGTTGCCCAGGCTGGTCTGGGGGGTCCTGGGATCAAGCAATCCTACTTTGGCCTTCTAGGCTACTGGGATTACAGGCGTGAGCCACTTTGCGCTGTTCTTCCCACATTCTTAGTAGGACCCCTATCCACAGGTGGATTGTCAACACCGTGTAGCTCAGGGAAAATACATTTAATGAAAGCTGAGAAACCTAGAGAAGGTCTTGCTCTTCATCTTTCCTGCAGCTATGGTTAGCTCTACCACATTTGCACCAAATGTATGTTTACCCATGTCTGCCAAGGAGAGAATTTTACATCATCACTGACAGGTGTATTTCCTATTCTCATCACATATACTTTGATTCGTTCCATTTTAATATATCAGTCTAAGACATTACTGGACCCGTAACCTTACATTATAACTACCTGACAATGCCTCTCCCTTGAAGTTTCTGCTGCTATTATACAATAAAGTTCGTCAATGTAGCATGAAATCCGAGGTTAAACTATACATGTCAAACCCAGGGCTCACAGCATCTCCCAGTGTATAGACTTTCACGTAGTTCTAGAACGCAGTCTAAGCGTGGAAAACCTGAAGTTGACCACCTAATCTTCTGAGTACAAGTCATCAAAGCCTGTAGGCAGTAATAAATTGGCATATAAAAAAACTGTGCTTAGGTCTGCTTATGATAGATTATCACATCACGAAAAAAAATGCCACAGAAGTCCAGACTTATGAATCTACTAGCTTCTCCATCAGTATCCTGTGCGAGCTCTGAATTTTTTAAATGTATTGCACATATTGTCATATTCATATAGTGACTTACAGTTTTTCAAGGCGCTGGAAGTGCATTGGTCCTCAAAATGGTTAGCCTACGACCCAAACTAAGGACATTTCATAAGTTTTCAATGTTAAAAACGCGGGGTCTGTGCATAATTATCTTCCCACCACTAGCCGAGGTATTCACTACAATACATAAATTCGTTTACACAAATAAGAATAAACTTCTAACTTATTTTGACAGATATATCACACTTTTAATTTGTCCATATTTTACTATTCCATAAATGTATTATTTCTATGTAATAAATGCTACTGGAATGGAATAATATTACATAGAGAAAAGCATTAGAAACCAGATATAACAAGCTCTAAGGGCTAAATTTCCAGTTATAAAATGGGTCAGAGGCCAGAAATCCTATTTATCTAAGAATTACCTTATAAATCAAAAGATGACTGCAGGTTTCTCTTACATGTATCTAGGGAATAAGTTCATTCACAGCAGCAGATTTAAACAAAACAAAAAATATAATAGCAGAGTATTCATAGCAAATAACAACATGAAATTTGGTAAGCTTCTTTAGGATGAAAAGAATAATCTATAGATTGTTTTAATGCACCCTATAAGTTGCGTGGTATTCTGACAAAAAATCGTTTTAAAAGTATGGTAACCATAAATAAAGTTTCTCAAGACACCACACACATGCTACATACATGGTTCTCTAATGAAACACCAGCGGCACTTGTTTTCATTACAGTTGATTGACAGCTAGAGCTATACAATACACAGATTGTTCTAATAGGTACCAGCAATCACCAAAGTTTATAAAACCAGCCTTTTCAGTGAACCTTTCTTGATGCACATTAAAACCAGCACAACTCCTCTGGTAAAATGGATTAATTTTCCAGCAAAACAATACCTGAAATTAGAGGCAATGGGAAATCACATTATATTCCGTAGACTGCTGTGGCTCTAGAACAGAAAAGTGTGGCTTTGAACAGTTTAAGGGAAAAAGCACTGAAATGTAGATGTCTTCAAACAGCCTCAGGCATTATTGATCTATATACCATCCACATACCCTTGGTTTTCACAGCACTCTAACAATTATTATGTCTGCTTTGCAAATGGCAGATCAACAGTACTGAATATCCAACCAATAAAACTGGGAGATAAATTAAGTATGTTTCCAAATGTCAGAATACCGGGGTTCCCAGGTTGTAAAACTTCTCCAGTACATCAGACTCAGGCTCACATAGGATAAGACCTCACTTACATTGATGAAGCAGTTGAGAATATTTGCTCCCACACCCAAACCATTCAGGCATATACTGTACAAAAAAAACTAAAATACGAAAGAGAAAAAGGTTGTAGGTTGAAGCCAAAATCAACACTGAAGGAACAATTTTACACAGACCATACGCAGAAGCCCACCAATCGGCAACAAATACCCACCAATCAATCACAACAAATACCCACAATCTGTAAATACCTGTCAATCACAATACCCCGCAATCAATCACAACAAATACCCTGCCCAATCAATCACAACACCCACCGGCAATCACAACAAACACCAGTCCTGAAAAATACCACCGTTAATCGCAACAAATGCCTGATCTGTAAATACCTGTCAATCACAATACCCAGCAATCAATCCACAGCAAATACCCATCAGGTGCAACCAGTATCCTTCAATCACAACATTACAGTCAATCATAACAAATACCCACCAGTCTGTAAAATGCCCACCAATCAATCCCAACAAATACCATCAGTCACAGCAAATACCCACAAGTCCACGACAAATGCACCAATCAATCACAACCATCGCATCAGTCTGTATAAATACCTAAGAGTCACAACAAAATACCACCAATCACGTAAAATACAACAAAGGCAGCTCCCAGGCACTACTGTATTGAATACCTATTTTTTGCTAAATGCTTACCCTGGATTCTACATGGAATAAGCATGACCACTGCCTGCTCACTTGTGGGGCTGGACCTTCCTGCGTGTAAATACAATTCTATCTTTGCCAATGTGATGAACAGAATGTTAAACAGTTTGAGAAACCACAAAATCGGCCCGGCGCGTGAGCTCATGCCTGTAATCCCAACGCTGGGGAGGCCCACGAGGGAAGGGTAAAGATCCCTTGAGGTCAGGAGGTCCAGAGACCATCTTGGCTAACTGGGGTGAAACCCCATCTCTACTAAAATACAAAAATTAGCCACGTGTGGTGGCAGGAGCCCGTAGTCCCAGCTACTGGGGAGCTGGAGCCAGAGGGAGGAATGGGTGCTTGAGACCTGGGAAAGCGGAGCTTGCAGTGAGCCGAGATGGCCACTGCACTCCCAGCCCTGGAGCAACAGGAAGCGAGACTCTTGTCTCAAAAACAAAACAAAACAAAACAAAAACACACCACAAAATCATTATAGAATAAATCAGTTGGAACAGACAGGCATACATGGTTGAGTACTCTGTGAAGACTGGGCTTGAGAGGGGTAGTCTGTGATTAAAGTTCCAGCAAGAAGAAAACAGGTCCAGAAACATGGGACCTTGAGATGGTATCTTGACCTATGATGAGAGGCTCAGGGGACCAGAGGAGAGTCCTGCTGATGTTGCTCTGCTTGGGGTCTAGCTCCAGGCCTTTGCACAAGCAGCAGACATAGGGCAATATCTGAAAGCAGTATTTGGATTTGTCACACTGGGAGTGGATGCTACTGAGGTATCTCTAGTGAAGTGAGCCCAAGGACGGCTATTCAACATCCCAGAGATACACGGAATTATCGGCTCTCAATGCCAACGAGTGCTGGTGGAGAAAGCCCACACTCCTCTAACAGATTTGTTCCAGAATTGAATGGAATTCTAATACTGTGTATATGAAAGAAGGAGACAGACGACCCGCAGCAATGCAGCATTCCTAGTCTTGAACTGAAGATTTGATGAATGATAGCAAGAGGTCATTCAATCCTGCTGTCAATAAATGGACGGAGTTCTTTCTCAGGAAGAATGCAACCCACACCACCGCATATACGCACACACTGCAGCACTCTGAACAAAATCCACGGCAGCAAAGCTACCAGGAAATATGCCACGGACAAGCAACAAGGGATGAATCAAATCTTTGATGTAAAATTGGAAATAAAAAGCCTTTGTTTGAAAATAATTTGAGTAACATAAGAGAAATGAAACAGAGAAGTTTTAACAACTTTATCTGACTACTGAATTAAAATCAGCTTAACAGAATTTCTTGACAGAAAAATACATTCTCAAGGAAGTTTATCAATGCTTGAACAAAATTTAATTTTGGCAGGTAAGCGTTAGGTGTTTGCAAACACGGTCAAAATCTCTGCACTCTAAACCCGATCCTCATCATATCTTTATTTCTAAAAAAATTTTAGAGGGTCAGTGACTACAAGACACTTTTTAGGTTTCTCTGCTTTTCTCAAGTAATTAAGGACTGAACTGCCAAATAAAACTGCTTCTTTTTTTTTTTTTTTTGAGAAGGGGTCTAGCTCTGTCACCCAGGCTGGAGTACAGTGGGCGTGATGCGGCTCCTGCCACCTCCCAGCCTCCCTGGGTTCAAGTGATTCTCCTGCCTCAGACTCCCAGGTAGCTGGGACTACAGGCATGCACCACCATGACCAGTTAATTTTTGTATTTTAGTAGAGATGGGGTTTCACCATGTTGGCAGGCTGGTCTCCGAGACTCCTGACCTCTCCGGTGATTCACCAGCCTCAGCCTCCCAAACTACTGGGATTAGAGGCGTGAGCCACCTGCATACAGCCAGAGCTACTTCTTATTAATCTCTCACTTTTCATAAAGAAGTAATAATTAACTGTTGATATACCCATATGTTTATTTGGTAAAATTGGTAAATCTAATACTCTTTATGCAAATAGTCCCAAAAATCTCGTGTTTGTTAATTAAGAAAACTCGAATATTTAAAAACAAAAATTTGGTCAGGTGCAGTTAGCTCACACTTGTATTTTTTTTTTTTTTTTTTTGAGATGGTCTCTCTGTGTTGCCCAGGCACGGAGCAGTGGTGTGATCTGGCTCATTTAAGCTCTGCCTACATGGTTGCATGTTCTCCTGCTGATCTCCTGAGTAGCTGGGACTGGGCATTATCCTCCCATGCCGGCTAATTTTTGTATTTTTAATAAAGGCGGGGTTTCCTTACGGTGTTAGTCAGGATGGTCTCGATCTCCTGACCTCGTGATCCATGCCTTGTAGCCTCCCAAAGTGCTGGGATTGGGCTTCAGCCACAGTCTTTTAAGCCAGCTCAAGCTTGTAATCCCAGCACTTTGGGAGGCTGAAGTGGTGGATCACTGAGGTCGAGGGAGTTCAGACCAGCCCACAAGACAGCATGGTGAAACTCCGTCTCTACCAAAAAATACAAAAATTAGCCAGTGATGGTGGCACCTGTAATCCCAGCTACTCAAACTGAGCAGGAAAATAAACTAATTAAGAGGAATGAGAGGAATGATGGTAAGACTACACCAAACCTCAACCTAAACCAACTAACAACAAACTCTATCTCTCAAAAAACAAACAAACAAACAAAATTCTAAACTAGAGGCACATCTCTTCTCGCCCAGATAAAGACTCAAGTATATTTGTAGTAAATAGTATGCATTCTCATATTAATACTTGATCACAATTTCAAATATCACAAAAGAAGAAAGTTACTTTCTAAAGGTACTAAAGGTACCAATCTTGCTGTCATACCTAAACAATAAGCTTAAAATAAAAATTCACAATAGCTTCTTGAAAGAAAATTAGATGATTACAAGACTATATGGAATTATGTGTGATAAAATGGTGGCATGATATAGCCCTACCTTGTGGTTTTGTGGTTTTGGGATTATATTTTTCACTGAGGTAACTCCTCAAACCCCAATTACTAGAATCTTTACTTTTAGAAATTCCCTATGTAAATACTTAATTATTTTATAGTCCTAACATCCACTCCACCCCAACAAGCGTGTTTTTTTTTTTTTTTTTTTTTTTTGGCAACAGAGCCTTGTGGCTCAAACTGGGGAGATGCAGTAGTGATCTTGGCTCACTGCAAGCCTCTGCCTCCCAGGTTCAGTGATTCTCTACCTCCCAGCTCCCAAGTAGCTGGGACTACAGGCGCACACCATAAACCTAGCTAATTTTTTTGTATTTTTACCCCAGTGAGAGACGGGTTTCACCATGTGGCCAGGCTGGTCTCACGACCTCCCTGACCTTGGTGATCCATACCTCAGCCTCAAAGTGCTGGGATTACAGATGTGAGTCACCACACCCCGACCCAAAGTGAGTATATTTCACTTTAAGCTACCACAAGATTGAACTTTTGAAAATTCTTAATGTAATAATCTCTTTAAAAAGAAAATTTGAAATGGCACGGTGCAGTTGCAGTTAATGCATATGTAATCCACTTTGAGAACTGGCGGAAGAATCAGAACCAGGGTATCTAACATCAGTGAAACCGATCTCTAAAATAAAAAAAAATCCAACCCGATATATATGTAATTAACTCGAGGCAGAATGGCCTTCCCGCAGGAGGCAGGAAAACACAGCTCAAAGCAGAGATCGCATGTACTCCAGCCTGAACGGTACTAAGAAACGAACTCCGTCTCAAAAAAAAAACAAAAGAAAATTTAGTGTCTTAACCAAAATTCTGACAGAAGTATGAGCTTAGGTCAGGAATTTACAATTCATCTTGGAAGCTTTAATCAATTTCTCTGTATCAGTGAGATAGGTTCATGATACTGCATTAGTCTGAGTATGAGACCTGGAAGCACACTCCTACTGAATAGAATTAAGGACGGTATTATCCTGTGAATTCTTTTTTTGGAAATCCCAAGAGTAGGAAGCGGCATGGTGTGCATAGACTGGGAAGGCTGCTCACGAGCACCTGTGCAGAGAAAGCTGCTGGGTGCTGTCATGCTAGTGGCTACATGAGAAAGGATTAGACTCTGGGCAAGGCTCTGCTGAAGTGAGACCTAAATAAGCCTCATTGGAGACAGGGGAGGAAGGGAAAGACTTTTTAATTCTGGGTGAACAGAAAATTCAGGAGAAAAAAAAGACTTATTACCAATTCAGGAAAAATACAGGATAAGCAAATCTGAGAGGTTGCAGGCAAAGTTCAGCAAATCACATGACAATTGCTAACAGAGTATTTCTGTGGCATTGGGATTTCATCTTCCAGTGGTAGCATCTGACCTTAGAAGCAGAGAGAAAATGCAGCCAGCAGCTGAGGAGTGGGTTTACAGCAGGAGCCAGAAAGAGATGGGCACCTTTCTTTCTCTCTCCACCATTCCAGTAACCACAGCATGGACCACATCAAACTAAGCTGGCGGCAATGTTCACATTTATGATGTCCCAGAGCTTGTCTCCAGGAGGCCTAAGGTAAATACTGCGGGTGGGGATAAAACACACCGTTATTTACCAAGATGCCAATGTCACGCCCTTCAAGGCTACCGGGTGGAAGGTGAATCTCACGTGACGCTGCTGAAGTCATAGCTATAATAATATCAATGTTTCTACTTTGTGCATTAACCGGCTATGTCTTTAGCAGCAATCTGCAACTTCTCCGCAGACTAATCAGATGATGTGAGACCTGTTTTTTCAACTCTTCAGCATTAGGCTTTTCAATCCATCATTTTTCAAGAATGCAAGTCAGGAAAAGTGAGCATCGCATTCACCGTGACCCTTAAAATGGACCAGTACCCCAGTCAGGTTTAGTCAGAGAGAAAATTCACTAGAAGTCAGGTAGAAGTTGCTTTAAAGTATCTCGAGGTCAGGACACTGTGCTGAATCAGAGGAATGTGAAGGAGACGCGATGCTAAACACTCTTCCAGACGTCCTGACACCACAGGACAGGAGTTATTTTATTCCACCATATTGATTGAGAGCCTGGTAGGAATTTGTTTTCAAAACTGCCATCTGGCTTTGAATGAGAGGTAGGAGGTGCTTTTTCACAGAATCTTCATAATTAAATGAAATTCAAAATAGGAAGAAGCATTTCTGAGAGTAGTGACGATTTTAAGACAATTTTTAAAACAGAGAACAAAAGAGAGGAAAAGCAAGTAGTAGGAAGCGGGTCTGGAGGGAGGAGAAGCCTGGGAGGAGGCAGAATAGGAAGGTTACAATCATGGCATAAGTTCTTCCCTAAGATGAGCAGTAAGAAAATGTGAACATAATCATGCTTGGGACTCCTCAGTTTTATTTTTTTTTTATCAGTATGTTCCCCATAAAAACACCACATTAAAATTCAATAAGCTCATGAATTAATGCATCCGACTTCATAGAAAGATTATTTTGATTATAAAGTAGGTTACCGCAATAGCATTGCATCTTCCATACTGCTTGATCAAGTGCTCTGCTCTAGAAGGATAAAATGCAACCTGATCAGGCTGTAAAGTCTAGATGACAGTGATGCTTTCTGGCCATTATACAGGCTCCAAGCAAAGCTAAGAGCTTCCATGTATAGCAATTGCAAGACCTGGCGATTTCCCTGTACAAGGGGTGAAACTGTCAACAGCAGCCATGGCAACCTGCAGGAGAGGGAAACAGAAGGCCTGCTTTAGTTTAATGGAATTAAAGGAACATACACGGTCTGAGTGAAGACATACAGCTGAGGAGCCTCCAGATGCTTGTCAATTTATGCGTTCAGCTAACAATAACTTTTCAAATGCCTTAGGCGTGGTTTCAGTCCTATCTATCTATCTATCTATCTATCTATCTATCTGTATCGGCCAGGTCTCACTCTGGTGCCTTGACAGCTGGAGTGCGGTGAATTAGTCTTGGCTCTACTGCAGCCTCCCACCTCCCAGGTTCAAGCAAATCTCCTGCCTCAGCCTCCCAAGTAGCTGCGACTACAGGCGCGTGCCACTACCGCCTAGCTGTAATTTTTTTATTTTTTTTAGCAGTAGAGGCGGGGTTTCTGCATGTTGGCCCACGATGGTTTGAACTCCTGACCTGGGTGTTTCCTACACTTGGCCTCCCAAAGTCCTGGGATTACAGGTGTGAGCCACCCGCTGGGAGATGCAATCCCAATTTGCTGTCTCACCATTTTAACATCTGAAGCTTATAAAGTTACTTTCTTCAGGAGACCAATCAACATAACTACCAGTTACCAAATTTACTAAAATTCAGGGTACTATACACATGCTGGCTACAGAGATGGCTTCAATATCTTCTGCACCTGAGCAGCCTCCTAGTCTAATAATAAACCTAGAAGCTTCTAATTCATACAGCAGGGGTGCATGTATTTCTTTTGCTTTATTCATAATCAACCGTCACGGAGGACCTACCTGTGTAGAAAGACAGGGAGATCAAGAACAGAGTGGCACTAACCTTGGCCTTGGCCTAAAAACTTACAATCCACTGGAAACAAAACTCAGCTTTCAAAACTACTACATCAATTAAAAAAAATTTTTTTGAGTGCCTCAAGCTTGGAAAATGGCTTCTCAAATGACAATAGAATGAGCACTCTTCTTATCTTCTAACAATTTGCTTAACACTATGTTGCCTGGTCTCTTTACATTTAGGGGAAAGAGAAAAATTGATTTACAACTCTGGTGACTGTCCACATGTAAGAGTGCCTGTTTCCCTTTATGTTCTCGTGTAGTTCAAGGATTCACAGATGAACTAAATATTAGATCCCTAGGTGAAGACACACAGACATTTAACAAATAATGTAAATGCCACACATAATCTGGTAGGTGTGTGCCTGCAATCAGGGCCAACCTGCAGAAATGGACAAAGACCAGGCATGTAGGGGCTGTACAGACCAGGTGAGTGGGACTGCATATCAGGCTAAACCAACTGTGTGCATCCCACAAGAAAGAAAAAATATCAAAACAACTGCTAGACTACACTTAAATTTACAGGGAACTCAGATATACACAAAACTCAAGGACACAGCATATTCTAAAACATGATTTTGTAAAAGAAAAGAAATATAAAACTTCTGGGGTAGCCACTTTTGAAGAAATCCCTTTAAAACAGAAAAAAAAGGTGGAAACTAAGAAAATACCCAACAATAGCTGCATAAATTAGCCTAAGTTTGAAGAATGGGTGAATTCCTCCTACTCACAAGATTGTAATCTAGGCTCAACTAGTTTTTTGAGTAAAAGGATTAAAGCGGGAAAGAAAACAATGAACACTGAAATGGAACATACAAGAATGGCACCATATTGTGATAAAAGGCATATAAAAAAATTTTAAAACTACTGAATAAATATATATAAATGTGTGGTGTGAATACAAATCAACAAAACATACACAAAAAATATGACTGAAGCAGAAGAAGCGGGCTTGGTAAGTTCACCATGCCTACAATAAGGAAACAATCTCTCAAAAAAAAAGAAAGAGTTTTCATACTGGTACCATATTAAGCTGATATTGCTACTATATTAAGTTACCAAATTAAACTAATGCTGGCATTAAGTTTAAAAAAATGTTTTTCCTCGACGGGGACAGTGCCTCATGCCTATAATCCCAGCACTTTTTGGAGGGCCAAGGCGGGTGGGGTGAGGGAGTTCAAGACCAGTCTGGCCAGGATGGGTGAAACCCGTCTCTACTAAAAACACACAAAATTAACTGGGCATGGTGGTGGAGCGCGTGCAATCCCGGCTACTTGGGAGAACGAGGAATGAGAGAAATTGCGAACCCAGGAACAGGTTACAGTGAACTGAATCCATTTTTCCACACTCCAAAGCCTGGGAAGCGTGAAGCGAGATTCCGTCCTCCAAAACTTTCAAACAAACAAACAAACAAAAAAGTTTTATCATGAAAGTTAATTTGCCTATTCCCTACAGGTAAAATGCTAAAGGCTCTGTGCTGAAAGTCACCTCCAGTAATTACCAAAGTTCATCCTTGAAAAGGAAACATTTTAAATTTAAATTTTTATAAAACCAAATACTTAAGCTAAAAACAACTAAAACAGTACATACTTTGGTTAATTTTTCTTTATAGACAATTTGTGGATCACCTAAAATATGAGCTGTCTAGTTCAGCAAACTCTTTCTTTTTTTCACAGGCAATCTCCATCTGACGGTCACAATACCTGCTCCCAAATCCTTGGATGGACAATCCTTTTGAAATATATATTCAAAGTCAAATTTGCCGGTGTAGCGAAGAGCATGCCTGTTTCCAGATCTGCATGGGGAGGAAGCCCTTTCCTCCCTCAATACTCTTGCTGCTGGATATGCTGATGTGGTATCAGAGTTTCCTACACACTGGCTGTAGCCCTTCAGCAGTCATATTGGACTCCCAATACCCAAACATTAATATCTAAAACGACCATGACATTCCAGTCAGGGACAGTGGCTCACGCCTGAAACCCCAACTTTTTTTTGGGAGGCCAGGTGGGCCAGATCACTTGAGGTCAGGGTTCAGACCAGCCTGGCAACATGGGTGAAACCCAGTATGCATGCAAAACTAGCCAGGGTGTGGTGGTGAATGCCCAGCTTGGGTGGCTGAGGGAAGGAGAATCACTTGAATCAAGCAGTGAGTAACAGTGACCCAAGATTGCACCACTGCAATCCAGCTTGGGCGACAGAGTTAGACTCCATCTCAAAAAAAACCCCAAAAAACAAACAAACAAAAACAACCGAGATTCTATGTTAGACCATCCAAAACTGTGAGTTCCGGAAATAACTCATAAAACGTGTGTGTGCCTTTTGTCTTAACTGATCAAACCTGGTACATGGAAAGTAAGTAAAAACAATTACCTCTATGTATTACAACATGTAATTACCTGTATGTACCAGGACCTCTCAAGCAAGACGTAATAGAGCCTTGGGGAATAACAAGCTATGACTAAAGAAACGTAGACACTTGGAATATTAAGTTTATTCTTCTAATAACAGGTAGGCATACATCCAGGCTGTTAAAACAGTGTTTTCAAGAAAAAATAGACATTACAGGCCAGCGGTGAAACTAGCTATATCCAGCACTGGGAGGCAGTGGGGCGGGATCAGGGTCAACAGATCAAGGCATCCCTGGCTAACATGGGTGACCCGTCCTCTACTAAATGCAAGAAGTTAAGCAGGCGTGGCGGTGGGCACCTGTAGTCCCAGCTGCCAGGAGGTGAGCGGGAGAATGAGTGAACCAGGGGAGGCGGGCTTGCAGTGAGTGGAGATCATGCCACTGCATCCCAACCCTGGATGACAGAGAGGAGACTCTGTCTCAAAAGAAGAAAAAAAAAGGAAAGAAAGAAATAACCAGACACTCATTATCAAGGTCAATGGGTTTGTAGCCAAAGCGTCTATTTGTAGGGGAAATCAGATTGTTCAAACTCAGAGTGAGGCTCTCACTGCAAAGGAGGTCAGGCATGCCTTATGGAGGAACCCACACAGATGGAGCTTCCTCCTTAAGCCGATTTTTCAAGAATCTGAACCTTTTTTTGAAGTGAATTAATACAGCAAGGCACCCTGACCGCAAAGCGTTTGGATTTTCTGCTGTGGTGGTTCCCACTGCCCTAGGGTCTCTTACCTTCTCTCTCTGCCAGTTTTGGGCTGTCCAGCGGTATGCGGCTCTGTCCTTCTCTTAAGACCAATCTGTGAATAAAGCAACAAGAAACAAATGCCTTTCAGCACCATAAGACCAGCTGGGAGAAAACTTTTGATAAAACACAACATCCAAGTGCTCAAAATTAAAGAAAGCCACAAAATTCATGAATCTCTGTACAGGCAACAAAACGTACTAGGCAGCAAGTACCCGTCTTCTCAGAATAAGGCAGCCTGGCATCTGCTGGGAATTTCAGTCCATGTGTCCTCAGGCACAGCTGGGTCACCCCCACCTATGCTGCTTTTTTTGCCAGAGACATTTCATCCAAATGGGACAAAGCCCATTCAATCAGAGGTCCTTGGGAAACACCACCAGGCTGCCAAGGCCTGCGTCAGGGGAAAAGAGCAGCCACAGCTGCCCTCGGTGCCTTTCTCTGCCTGGTGCCTGTGTGGGTTCACCTGGGCCTCCCACTGCCTAAACTCTGCACACCCCTTCTTCAGCTCCACCTGTAGCGTTTCTGGAACATCCACATTGCCACAGGTACTTTGACTCTCTTTCCAAATTCACAGCAGCAGGGATTCTGGCTGGCCACCACCAGTTCAGGTGTCCATGCCTGTCTAATCTCCTGGGGTGAGGGGAGGAAGAGTGCTACAGTGTTGGGGCAGCCCCCTATAGGCTGTGAGTGGGTCAGGTGCTTTGGGGAGAAATGAAAGGGGAAACCCCTGGTCCCATTTTTCCCTCTCCTCCACCACCTTTCAGATTGCAACTGCTCTGTCTCGAGCCGCCCCAGCAGGCTGCAGTCCTCCAGGGCAGAGCCATATTCCTCCTCTCTGTTTCTCCAGCACGTCCACAATTCCTGAAAAGGAAGCTCAGCACTACCATGTCTCTGGCTGCAGCTTACGGGCAGTCTTTTCTGTCCAGCGCTCAGCCCCAGCTCAGAGATGGACCACCACAAATTCCTTTAATCCTTTACAGGAAAGAAAGCTTGTGTGCCTAAGCCACCAGGGACCTCCCACTCAGGCCAGCAGGGGAGATGCACCCACTGCAGAGGTGAGTACAGGAACCTGGGGCACAAGGGAAGCTTCTGATATGGCAGCCCGGCTTCTCGCCCCACTAGAGCCCCCTCACCTCTTGTCAGGAGGCGCCATCATGTAAGTGCAGCCAAACGTGTGTTAATATAGTTGTTTGCTGTGTATGTGCAAAAATCACAGAGCATGAGGGGACTGATGGCATTCAAGGTCTGGTCATAAGCCTTGGTGGACAGAAGCATAAGTTTTTCGTTTCTTAGAGGCAGTCAAGACAAGGGTCTGACTCACATCCACAAAACCCACAGAGACATTACATTCAAATGCCAATTTAGGAATGGATAGTAAACAACACAGCGAGGAGCCTAAACACACACAGTCCACTGGTCCACCACAGTCTCTGCAGAATCTACATTTGACAAACTTCCTAGAACATATTAGAAAAATACAAAGCGTCAAGAGACGGGACACCATCATGAATAAATCAGGACTCAGTACACCCAGTATACATGAAGTCAGAGAAAGATCTGACTGAGAGCAACTGCAGCGTAGAGGTGGGAAGGGAGCTGGGATGAAATGGGTCTTGTGAAGTGCTTGAGCAGGAGTTCTGGGCAGAGGGAGGAGAGCCTCCCGGTGAGCCTGAGGAGAAAGGCTAGGCACCGATCAAGGGTCTGGCCCACTCAGGAAACACTAGAAGTCCCAGTGGACCCAGCACAGGCTGGCCTGTCTGTGTGTTGTGTGTGCAGGAGCACAGGTGTAGAGGAAGGAACTGGGAGAGGCAGACTGGAGATGCCTTCCGCGCCAGACTGGACCTCCTCCCTTGAGCACAAGGGGAGGAGATGGTGTGGGGAGCTTGTTGGGAATGCTTAGCAGCAGGGGGAGGCGGACTGGGCAGTCACCAGCTGGGGATGAAGAGGAGCCACATGAGCAGGCTCTGTGGCCTCTTTGAATTTTCCTCGCCAGACACTTGCTG
>JAKGGE010000049.1:0-23053 GCA_023748175.1 Hoolock leuconedys | reverse complement strand
CAATTTAGGAATGGATAGTAAACAACACAGCGAGGAGCCTAAACACACACAGTCCACTGGTCCACCACAGTCTCTGCAGAATCTACATTTGACAAACTTCCTAGAACATATTAGAAAAATACAAAGCGTCAAGAGACGGGACACCATCATGAATAAATCAGGACTCAGTACACCCAGTATACATGAAGTCAGAGAAAGATCTGACTGAGAGCAACTGCAGCGTAGAGGTGGGAAGGGAGCTGGGATGAAATGGGTCTTGTGAAGTGCTTGAGCAGGAGTTCTGGGCAGAGGGAGGAGAGCCTCCCGGTGAGCCTGAGGAGAAAGGCTAGGCACCGATCAAGGGTCTGGCCCACTCAGGAAACACTAGAAGTCCCAGTGGACCCAGCACAGGCTGGCCTGTCTGTGTGTTGTGTGTGCAGGAGCACAGGTGTAGAGGAAGGAACTGGGAGAGGCAGACTGGAGATGCCTTCCGCGCCAGACTGGACCTCCTCCCTTGAGCACAAGGGGAGGAGATGGTGTGGGGAGCTTGTTGGGAATGCTTAGCAGCAGGGGGAGGCGGACTGGGCAGTCACCAGCTGGGGATGAAGAGGAGCCACATGAGCAGGCTCTGTGGCCTCTTTGAATTTTCCTCGCCAGACACTTGCTGACCGGCTCACACTGTCCCACCGCCGCCAGGACCCGCAGGCCGCCGCGGTTGTGTGTCCCGTCCGGCATTTGTCAGGACGCGGAGGCCACCGAGGCGCTCAGGTGTGGGAGAGCTCTTCCGCGGGCCAGGCTGCCAGGCATAATCCCCGCCTGCCGGTACACCGACCGGGACCAGGGGTTGGCGCACCCGCCAGCCGTAGCGCACAGTCCGCCTGTAGCCGCGCCTGCCCCTCGCAAATCGGTGAATGGGCATTCGTTCGAAACCAGATGTGAATCCTGAAGACCAGACCCCATTCCTGACCCAGTCCTTCCCAGGCATGCCTGGAAAGTTTATCATTCTCAGCCCGGAGCAGCAGGGCGGTTCGGGCTAGTGACGGGCCTGCTTTATGCGTCTTCATGGGCCGAATCTCCGCTAGGGGTCAGATTCCCGCCGGTGCTGCCTCAGCTATTTTAAACCGCATTGCCTGAAAACCAAATTCGACCGGGTGGGTTCGGAAGGCTGGATGGTCTACAGCCGCTTTCTGCTGCGATGCCCGCCAAAGCAGGTTTTTCACTGGGCCTCGCTTTGGCTCGGGGTCCAGACGAGTTTCCTGCGCCACCTTCGCCCTCGGGTTTCCCGTGGGAGGCGCTGTCCAAAGCGGTAACCTGGAGAGTCATCGGCGAAGCCCGCAAGAATTTCACGGATCGAACCGGGCAGAAAAGAGTCCGGAGGTCTCCCCTGCTCCACAGCCGGCCTGCGCACTGCATTCAGGTCCAGCTGGGAGGCCGGCACAGACAGCCAGCGGCTCTTATGAGGACCCAAAGGCAGGCAGGCTCCACACCTTCTTGCCTGCCACTGAGCCTTGGGAGTAGCCTCCCTGCCTGGCAAATTCCCCAGGGAACTGAGGCCAGGGGCGCCGGGTGGTGGGGTGTGGTGGGCGGGGCCGGGAGGTTTGAGGTATGCTTTTGCAGAAGGGGAGAGGGGAAGGTGAGGTAAGGGGCTCTAGGCTGGGCTGGCTCTCCGGATTTCTGCAGGAATCCCCGCAGGTACTGGAAGTCGCTTCCCCAGCCCCTACGCGCTCGCAGGGAGGAGCAAGCCCGAAGTGGCGGAGCGTCCCAACCAGAGTCTTGAGCTTCAGGCCCCTCTCCTCGCGGAAGAGTTACCCAACTGCCTGTGGGCGCCGCCGCACAAGGAGCAGTCTCACACACGCAGGTGTGGCTCCCTGCTCATTTCCAGGTCGGCGAGCAGAGGGAAACCCTCAGAGACGCAGGATACATCCCCGGCGCGGGTGGCTCGACGCATGGATTCCCGTGGTTCCGCAATGTGGGGAGTCTGGTGGTGTGGCCCGCTTAGAGGCTTTCGGCAGCAGGGCGTAAGACAGATGCGTTGGTCTTCCACCCTCTGAAGTGTTCGGTTCGCATGGTTCGGAAACGAACAGCCAACATGGCCAGGCTGGGGCCGGACGTGAGCGACCGCCCTTTGCAGAGGGTTCCAGCTTAATGCAATCTGACATCACGCCAGTCGTTCCAGCGTGCTCCTCTGTGGTCCGGGTTGTCGGCCTGGCGCCTCTGCAGGGTTTGGTCTGGCCTTGGGGATGTGTGGTCTGTAAAACACGCAGGGGTGAAACCCGACAGCGCTCGACCTCTGTCTTTTCTCTCGGTGGAAACCGCCCATTCCTTGATGACGGAACCGGGCAAACGGGTGTTCTCAGACGCCGGGGTCGCCACGGGCTGCGAAGCTAATGTGGGTCCAGCTCACCTCGCTGCACGGCGCTTTTGCCTTTTTCCTGTAGGGGTCCTGTTCCTCCAAGAGGCTCAGAGACCGCTTTTTCTCTCTGCCTTCCTCCCACTCTCCCATGCACCCTCCCGCCCTCCCTCTGTCTGTTGGTCGCTCTGTCATTCCCTCCGTTCCTCACTGCCTCACTCTCTCCGTCCCTCCCTCCCTCCCTCCCTCCCTCCTTCCCTCGCTCCCTCCCTCCCTTCCAACGTCCCTCCACCCACCCTTCCCTATCCCTAGGTCTCCCCTTCCTCTCTCCATCTGTACCTACCTTCCCTCCGACCTTGAGGGGTCAGCATCCCTGGTGTGCCTGGGGTCTGTGGTCTGCGTTTAGCCGCCAGGTGCTCCATGGTGGCAGCTGGGAGGCTGCAGAGGCACGGGTGGTGAGCTAATGGCGAGCTGGAGGGCGAACGGGCAAGCCCCGGAGGGAGAGAAGGCCTGACGGTGCCCGGCACGGTGTTTCATGGGACGGGGTCCCACCTGTGTCGGGGAGGACGCATGTTGCTGGGGTGAGGTCGGGGGGTAGCTGGTGGTCAGGCGGGGGTGGGGTGGAGGAAAGGCAATAGAGCTCTACCCGGGCTGCTCCCAGAGGAAGCCAGGTGACTGCCCGCAAAACCGCGCGTGCGTGGTAGAATGCCCACCTGCTGGTACCTGGCCAGGCTCCGGCTCCAGGATCCCCGGTATGCCCAGCAAATAATGGCAGTTCTGCTTTGCCTGGAGTCTCTCACCAGGCCCAGATCTAGAAGGCAGGAATCCCAGGCGGGTCAGCCCGGAGGGAAGACCCACCCCTCCTTGCCCAGCCAGGGTTTCCCCGCGAAGAGAGGCCACTGCCCTGCCCATACCCCAGCCCACCAAGGGTCCCAAATCTCCAACAGAGTCTGAAGATTCTTCCCTGAGGGTGTTCCAGTCAGCGGTTTTCCAAGTCCTTCAGCTCCCCTGGGCCTCTGTTTCTGGAAAGTTTGCTTCGATGTAGAAATTGGGCAAATCTCTGTGAGCTCATCCAGCAGCAGGCCGGGTGAGTGCAGACAGCCTGGCTCCCTGGACGGTGGGAGGGCGCCTGACGGGTTTCCATTCCGCTCCGCCGCCAAGGAGTGCACCCCTGCCTGGCTGGGCAGGTGGAGCTGCCCCTCACTTGGGGTTCCTAAGCCGCCTCTGCCACCTTCGGCCCCTGGCTCCCAGCCCCATCCCGGACTGCCCTGGGATGTGGATGGCGCAGCACACCGCCCTGTGGCCCAGCTTGAGCAGGGCCTAGCTGTCCCACCACGCCAGGGCCTGGCAGGCCCTCGCGCTGCAGGTCCCGGTCCTCTGGGCATTTGCTCGGGGGATGCGGAGTCCACCGAGTCATCTGTGGGTGGGAGAGCGCCTTCCGGGGAGCCGGCAGCGAGGGCTATATCCTCGCTTGCCGGGCAACCACCCTGGGGAGCAGGCGACACCCGCCGGCGTCGTTGCACAGACGCCTGTGTGTGCCGGGCGCCTGCCACCCCAAAATTAGGTGCCTGGTCTCCTTCGGTTCGAAACCAGATGTGAATCCCGACCTGGGAGTCCGCCTCTGGCCGTCTTCCCAGAAGCGATGTTCGGAAAGCGATCCTTCTCAAAGCCCTGAGCGCAGGCAGTCTTGGTGATCGGGGTCCGCCGCCTGCCTTCATGCGTGTCGCCCCTCTCGGCCAGGCTACGAGATTCTCACCGGTGTCGCCTCAGCTGGAGGACCTCTCGCTTTGAAACCAGATCTGACCCTGGGATCCTGAACTCCCATGGCCTGGCCTGCCATTTCCTTGGTGGCTAATGCCTGTAGAACGGGTTCACCCAGCCGCCCTCAAGAGGGCCCCGCCTGCCTCGAGTCCAGAGACGAGTCTCCTCCGTCCCTCGGCCCCGGGGCTTCTGCAGGAGGGTGTCGCTCAAAGGTGTCGGCAATGCCATCTGGGAGCACCGCAGATGGCGTTCGGGTTCAGCCAGGGAGGTCGGGCGCAGACAGCCAGCTGCCTACCAAGGCTCACAGGCAGGGAGGCCCAACCCCTTCTGCCTGCCTGAGCTCCTGGGACAGCCTCCCCGGCCTCTCTGAGGGAGCCCCAGCGCACTGATGCCCTGGGGCGCAGGGTGCTGGTGGGTGGGAAGCACAGTGAGGTGGGCTGGGGTGGTGGGAGTGGTGGGGCCGAGGCCAGAGAGACGCAGCGAAGGGGAGAGGGGGAAGGGTGAGGGGATTGCTCGGGAGGGGCTGGCTCCCTCCTGGCCTCCTCCAGGGGATCCTGCGGAACTGGAAGCTGCTCCCACCCCACGCGTCTTCAGCAGGGAGAAACCAGCCTGGAAGGTGTAGTGGGTGTGGGCACGAACCTCCATGTGGGTCTTGAGTTTTACAGGCCCCGTCGCGAAGACACCCGATGCCTGTGGGTGTCTCTGTTGCTGTGACAGTCTGCACCCACTTGGGTGTGTGGCTCCCACTAAAGACCAGGCCGAAACCCAGAGACAAGATATATCCCGGCATGATGGCTTGGCGATGGATTCCACGTGTCCCTAGCGTGGGGAGTCTGAGGTGTGGCGGTTTGGAGGGGAGGCGAAGAGGTGCTGCTCTTCCTCCCTTCCCTGGATGTTTCTGGGTGCCTGGAACTCAGGGCTGAAGCGTCAACATGGTCAGCCTCTCGAGTGAGGGGTTGGGGCAGGAAGAGGCGTGAGCTACCGGCCTGCAGAGAGCGAAACAGCGTGGAATCTGAAATCAGGCTTTAGTCCTCCCTAGGTGGTAGCTCCTCTGTGGTCGGTGAGGCCGAGGGGCGCAGCCGGCCTGGCCCGGCTCAGCTAGAGGGGCTCGGCCACCAGGGATGTGAGATTAGGTAAACCACGTGGTGGGCCACCCATGGCAACCCGAGTCCCCGTCTTTGGTCTTTGAGGAAACCACCCATTCTTTGGGCGACGGAACTGGGGCGAATGAGTGCCCCGCCGGCCGCCGCCCAGCCCTGCTCCAGCGCCCGTGCACTACCGTTTTCGGGCTGGCGGGGCTGCTGTTACTCAGAGTCCGGGGCTGCGCGCTCCCACCTTCCTTCCTCGGTCCCTTGCTCCCTCCCGCCCTCTGTCCTGTATCCCTCTGTCTTTCCTCAAATTCTCCTGCCTCCCTCTCTCTTTGTGGTCCCTCCCTCCCTCCCTCCCTCCCTCCCTCCCTCCCTCCCTCCCTCCCTCCCTCCCTCCCTCCCTTCCCTCTAGGTCTCCTGTTCCTCTCTCTCCCTGTACCTGCCTTCCCTCTCCCGCCTGGAAGGTCAGTATCCTGGGTGTACCCGGGGTCTGAGATACTATGTACAACTGTCAGGCGCTCCGGTTGCTAGCTCACTGGGAAGAGCCCTTGAAGAACTGCGAAGGTTAACGAAGGGCGGTGGTGCGGAGGCCGAGGCAAGCCCGGGGAGAGTAGTGGGCGCTGCAGGCCTGGTGTTTCACGGGGCGGGATGTCCACCAGCCGAGGGAAAGGGCGCCTTACTGCGAGGCGGGGAATTAGCCAGCCGGTGGTCAGGCAGGGGTGGGGTGTAGGAAAGGCAAGAGCTCTGCGAGGCTGCTCCCACAGGAGGCCAGTGGCTACCCATAAAACCCGCTGCGTCTTGTTAGGCAACCCCTTGTTCCGGTACCTGGGCGGCTCCGGGACCCCGGGGCGCCCAGGAAAGAATAACAGTTCTCCCTTTGTTGGGGAGTCTCTCAATCTGATGGTCATGCCAGCCAGAGTTCCCGAAGAGGCCACCCATACCGCGAACCCATCCCCAGCCCAGCGTCCTAAGCTCTCCTGCAGAGCAGTAACTTCCTGGCGCTGAGGGGTGGTTCCAGCCTGGCCCGGAGCTCTTCAATTCCTTCCAGCTCCCAGGCCTGGTTTCTAAAGAAAGTGCGCCTGCTGCAGAAACTCTAGGCTTGCGCCAGGAACTCATCCAGCCGCGAGCTGGGAGGAAGTGGAGAAACCCCGGGCCCCTGGCAGCGGCGAGGGAGAGCGCAGGGCGGCCACCATCTGCTCACTGCGGCGTGGAGCCCTCTGAGGCGTGGGCTGGGGAGGCTCAGGCTACTCCGGCAGGGTTCCCCGCGCCACAGCGGCGACCTAGGGCCCCTGGCCCCAGCCCACCATGGACTGCCTGGGAAGTGGGTGGCGCAAGCCGCACTTGCTTAGCCTGTGGCCCAGCCTGGCGGGCCTGGCTCTCCCTGCAAGGGCAACGAGCCGTCGCTGCATATCCCAGTCCCGGGCATTTGCCGAGAGTTGCGGAAAACCACCCGAGGCGTCTGATGGTGGGAGGGTGCCCCTTCCGAGGGGAGAGCCAGGGAGGCATGAGGCAAAATCCCGCCTGCCAGGGCCGCGAACAGGAGCAGAATTTGACACCACCCGGGAGGCCATTGCGAGGCGACTGCGTGCGCGGCGCCGGCCACCGGTCGGGTGCCACCAGCGCTTGGTTCTGAAACCAGATGTGAATCCTGGACTCAGAGCCCGTCTCTCTAGCCAGTCCTTCCCTGGTAGCGATGCCAGAAAGCAATCCCCTTCCTGAGCTTCGGAGCAACAGGGCCCGTCTGGGATAGAGGTAGCCGAGGAGGTCGCTTTTGCCTACGCTAACTGCGGGCGCGTCTCTGACAAGCGAGAATTCCGCCGGTGCTGCCTCAGCTAGCGCTGACCTCTCATTCTGAAACCAAATCTGGACCCTGGGCTCCAGAGCGCTCGATGGCCAGCTCAACCATTCTCTGGTGGCGATGCCAGTGCAGGTTCCGCACAAAGCAGGCTGCGCCAGGGCCTGCGCTTTGCCTGAGGTTCAGGCGAGTCTCCTCCATGCGTCCCTCGTCCTTGGAAGGCTTCAGCGGTGAGGTATGACCCGAATGTCCGAGAGCCATGGCGAAGAGCACCGCGGCGTTCCAGTCAACCAGGAGGCGGCGCCTTGAAAGCCAGGGGCTCCCACAAGGCCCACAGGCAGGAGGCTCCACCCCTTCTTACACTTACCACTGAGCCTGAACAGCCCACGCCCTGCCCTCAGGAGCCCCAGCACACTGATGCCCCAGGGCGTGGTGGGTACAGGTGGGGGTAGGGGCATTAGGTGAGTGGGGTTGGGGATTGGAGGGTGGGGGCGGGGAGGCCGAGAGCAGCGAGGAAGGTGGAGGGGAAGGGAAGGGGGGGTGGGTTTGGGGGGGGGACTGGCTCTCTGGGCCTCTCCAGGGATCCAGCGGGAACTGGAAACACGCTCCCTGGGTTCCCCGCGTGCCTTCATCAGAGGCTCCAGCCTGGGGGTGTGGAGTGGGTTTGGAACTGAACCACCGTGTAGGTCTTGAGTTTACAGGCCCCCCTCTCAGCGAGGCACCCACAGTGCCTGTGGGTGCATGCGCCCGTTACCCGTGACTGTCCTCACCAACACAGGTGTGTGGCTCCCGTTCATTTCCAATTAGAAGACCAGAAACCAAAGTAGAGGCAGAGATAAATCTACTTGGCGTGGTGGCCTGGCGATGGATGCCCGTGTCCAGCAGCATTGGGGAAGTCTGCAGTGTGGAAAAGTTTGGTGGCACAGCAAGGAGGCGAAGACAGGATGCTGGTCTTTCACACTTCGTGGAAAGTGTCTGGGTACTTACAAAGACTCAGGCTAAACAATCCAACATTGTCAGCCCCGGGGGCAGGAGGAGATGTGTGTCATCATATCGAAATCATGCTTCAGTCATCCTGAGTGTAGTTCCTCTGTGGTCGGGGCCTCCATCGGTCTGGCGATCCGCTGCAGAGCTCGGCCTAGCCTGAGAGATGTAGTCTGTAAACCACGGTGCTTTCCAGCGGCAGCCCGGAAGTCCCCGTCTTTCTGCTTAGTGGAAACGCCCATTCCTTGAAGCGGCAGGAACCCGAAGGCGGCAGGTGCCCGCGCCGGCACCTTCTGACTGCGGCGGCAGTGGGCTAGCCCTCCAGCCAGCGGGTACTGCGGTTTCCCTGGCCTTGGGGAGTTCCCTGTTGCTCCAGGAGGCCCAAGACCGCTTTTTCTCTCTGCCTTCCCTCCCTCCCTCCCTCCCTCCCTCCCTCCCTCCCTCCCTCCCTCCCTTCCTCCCTCCCTCCCTCCCTCCCTCCCTCCCTCCCTCCCTCCCTCCCTCCCTCCCTCCCTTCCAACGTCCCTCCGCCCATCCTTCCGTCCCTCTAGGTCTCCCCTTCCTCTCTCCATCTGTACCTGCCTTCCCTCCAGCCTGGAGGGGTCAGCATCCCGGTGTGCCTGGGGTCTGTGGTCTCGCGTGCGTACCAGAGGCTCTGATTGGCGCTGCTCCTGGGAGCCCGCAGAGCCTTGCGGACAACTTGGCGATAGTGCAAGCGGGCAAATGAGCTCAGGACAGAGGCCTGGACGCTGCGCACTGGGGGCCCGGTGTTTGTGGGCGGGGATCTCCACCCAGCCGGGAAGGGGCGCGCTACTGCCGGGGGTGGGGGGTAGCCCGGTGGTCAGGTGGGGTGCTGGGGTGGCGGGAAGAGCAAGGGAAACTCTGCCAGGAGCCTTCCCACAGAGGAGGCCAGGTGGCTGCCCGCAAACCCACGCGTGCGCGGTAGACGGCCCGCCTGCTGGTACCTGGGCCGACTCCGGTCCAGGGCCCAAGAATGGCAGTTCTCCTTTGTGGGGTCTCACGGGCCCCAGTCCTAGGAGGCAGGAATCAGCCGGGTCAGCCTGGCAGAAGAAGACACGCCCCTCCATGCCCAGCCAGGGTTCCAGCGAAAGAGGCCACCGCCCTGCCAGCGACCCCGTCCCAGCCTCGTCCTAAAGATCCTCCAGCAGGCCAGTATTCTTCCTGCGTGAGGGGTAGGATCCCATCCGGCGGGCTCTTCCGATTCCTGCAGCTCCCCCGGGGCCTCGGTTCTAGGAAAGGGTGCGCCTGCTGCAGAAACTCTGGGCAGGAGCTCATCCAGCAGCAGGCGGAGGGTGGGTGAGTGCCCAGGCTCCTGGGGTGGGGAGGCGCCGGACGGCTTGCATCTGCTCCTGCGGCACGGAGCCTTACGGGATCGCGGGCTGGGCAGGTGGAGCTGCCCCGGCTTGGGGTTCCCATGCCGCCCCTGTCACCTGCGGCCCCAGGACCCAGCCCCACAACGGACTGCACTGGGACGTGGGTGGCACAAGCACACCTCGGCCCTGTGGCCCAGCTTGAGCGGGGCCTGGCTGTCCACGCCAGGGTGACGAAGATCGCTGCATGTCCCGGTCCTCCGGGCATATGCTCGGGGGGTGCGGAGGCCACCGAGGCGTCTGAGGGTGGGAGAGCGCCACTTCCGGGGGATCCAGGGCGGCATAGGCGAAATCCCCACCTGCCGGGGCACCCGACAAGGGAGGAGGGTGACACTGCGCCCGGGGGCCACGTTGCACTGAGCGCCTGGTATTAGCGCCCCACGAACTACCGACCTGTACCAGGTGCCTGGCCCTTCGGTTCTGAAACCAGATGTAGATCCTGGTTCCGGCTGACCCGTGCCTCCTGGCCAGTCCTTCCCTGGTGGCGATGCCTGGAATGCGATCGCTACTCAAAGTCCCAGGACCACTTAGGCGGTCTGGAGCTGGGGTGACGAGGGTCAGCTTTACGTTTGCCCTTCTTGCGGTAGCGTCTCCTGGAACGGGCAAGATTCCTGCGATTGCCTGCCTCAGCTGGCTTGACCTTTCATTCTGAAACCAAATCTGGACCCTGGGCTCCGGGACGCCCGATGGCCTGGTCCAGCCGTTCTCTGGTGGCGTGCCCGGGTATGGATTCCGCTCAAAGCAGGCTCGCAGTGCCTCGCTTTGGCTCGGGGGTCCAGACGAGTCTCCTGCGCCGTCCTCATCCTCCGAGGGCTTCCGCAGGTGGGGAGTTGCTATGCGAAGGTGTCAGGAGAGCCATCGCGGGGAGCCCCGGCCGGAATTCCACGGACGGAACTGGGCAGAAAGAGTGCGGAGGGCTCCCCTGCTCCACAGCGACCTGGCACCCTGCGTTCAGGTCAACCGGAGGCGGCGCGGGCAATGGCGGCTCTGCCTGAGGCCCACAGGCAGGCAGGCTCCACCCCTTCTTGCCTGCCGCTGAGCTCTGGGAGAGCCCGCCCTCGCCCTCCGAGGGGCTCCAGGGGACTGAGGCCTGGGGCGTCAGAGGGTGGGGTGTGGGTGGGGCGGGGCCTGAGGCCTGAGAGACGAAGCGGAAAGGGGAGAGGGGGAAGGGGTGAGGATTGGGGGCTGGCTATCCGGACCTCTGCAGGAATCCCGTTGGTACTGGAAGCTGCTCCCTGTGCTCACACGCGTCTTCGGCAGGAAGAAAGCAGCCTGAAAGGGTGGAGAGGAGTGTGGAACCCGATCCTCCGGGAGAGTCTTGAGTTTTCCAGGCCCCCTCTCCGTGAAGACACCCAATGCCTGTGGGCGTCGACGTTGCCGTGACAGTCTCACACTCGCAGGTGTCTGGCTGCCGTTTATTTCCAGGTCGAAGACCAGAGCAAAACCCCAGAGACGAGACACATCCCCGGCGTGGTGGACTGACGATTGATTCCTGTGTCTGGCAATGTGGGGAGTCTGTAGTGTGGAAAGTTTGGTGTCTGGCAAGGAGGGCGAAGACAGGATGCTGGTATTCCACCCTTCCCTGGAGATGTCTGGATGCCCACAGGGCTCCGGAAACAAACAGTCAACATGGTCAGCCTTTGGGGGCGGGAGGCGTGGCGACTAGCCCCTGCTTAGGAGCCCGGCGGCGTGGAATCCGAAATCACGCTTCAGTCGTCCTGAGTGTGGCTCCTCTGTGGTCGGGGCTGTCGGACTGGCGCTTCGCTGCAGGGCTCGGCCTGGCCTGGGGATCTGTGGTCTCTAAACCACGAGGGTGAAAACCCGATGGCAACCCGAGTCCCCCGTCTTTTCTCTTCGAGGAGACTGCCCTTTCCTTGGGCGAAGGAACCGGGTGCCCGCCCATTAAGCCTGCGGCGGCTGGTGGGCCCAGCCCTCAGCCAGCCAGCCGTTGTCCCTGGCCCGGAATTCCTGTTGCTCAGGAGGCCCAAGGCTGCTTTTCTCTCCGCCTTCCTCCCTCTGACCCGTGGTTTTCCGCCATCCCCTCTGTCCAGGTGGTCGCTCTGTCATTCCCTCCGTTCCTCACTGCCTCCCTCTCTCCCTCCCTCCCTCCCTCCCTCCTTCCCTCCCTCCCTCCCTCCCTTCCAACGTCCCTCCACCCACCATTCCGTATCTCTAGGTCTCCCATTCCTCTCTCCATCTGTACCTACCTTCCCTCCGACCTTGAGGGTCAACATCCCTGGTGTGCCCACCAGGGTCTGTGGTCTGCGTTGCCATAGGTGCTCCATGGTGGCAGCTGGGGAGGCTTCTGAGAGGCACAGGTGGAGCGAGCAGCGGCGGAGGCGGGGTAAGCGGGGCAAGCCCGGGAGGGAGAAAGAGCCTGGACGGTGCCGAACACGCGGTGTTTGGTGGGGCGGGGGGTCTCCCACCCAGGCGGGGAGGGGCATGTTACTGGGGTGAGGTGGGGGGTAGCTGGGGGTCCGGCGGGGGTGGGGTGGCGGAAATTCAAGAGAGCTCTGCCTGGGCTGCTCCCAGAGGGAGGCCAGGTGGCTGCCCTCAAGCAGCGTCTTGCTTGACCAGGCGGCCCACCTGCGGGTACCTGGGCCAACTCCGGCTCCGGGATCCCCGGTAGCCGGAAGGAATGGCAGTTCTCCATTGTCGCGGGTCTCATTGGGCCCAGACCTAGAGGCAGGAATCCCAGGCAGGTCAGCCGGTTGAACACCACGCCCTCCTAGCCCAGCCAGGGGTTCCCCTTGAAACAGAGGCCACCGCAGCTGCCCCGACCCCGTCCCCACCCCGCGTCCTACAGCTCCTCCAGCAGTGCCGGTATTCTTCCTAAGCTGAGGGGTGGTTCCAGCCAGTGAGGGCTCTTCCAAGTCCTTCCAGCTTCCCTGGGGCCTTGGTTTCTAGGCAAGGTTGCGCCTGGTGCAGAAACTCTGGAGCCGCGCCAGGACCTCATCCAACAGTAGGCCCGGTGGGGAGTACTGAACAGCGCCGGGCTCCTGGGGGCGGTGGGAGGCACGGGCCTTCCCATCTGCTCCGACCCCAGCACCGGGCGCTCGGGGGTGCAGGCTGGGCAGCGAACTGCCCAGTGGGGTTGGGGCAGATCATGGCCCAGCTTCAAGCTGAGGTCTGGCTGTCCCACCCTTCCAGGGCCCGGCTGAGCCACATCGCGGGTCCCGGCACTCGGGTATTTGCTGGGAGTTGCGAGGCCACCCGTGGCGTCTGTGGGAGGAGAGCCCCTTCCGGGAGCCAGGGCAGCGTGGCCGGAAATCCCGCCTGCCAGGCGACGACCAGGGGAGCAGGGGTTACCCGCCGAGGGGGCCGTTGCGCCAGGTAGTCTGTATGCGCGGCCCTAGGCCCCTGTACCGGGTGCCTGGCCTTCGGTTCCTGAGAAACCAGATGAAGAATCCACACGGACTCCGAGGCCCGTCTCTGGCAATTCCCGCCCCTGGTGATGCCTGGGCGATCACTAAAGGCTCGGACCAGCAGGGCGGTCTGGGCTGGGGTGACGGGGGGTCAGCACAGCCTGCAACTTCTTGCGGGCTGCGTCTCCCGGCCAGGCGAGATTCCACGCCCGGTGCTGCCTCAGCTGGGTGACCTCTCATTCTGAAACCAAATCTGGACCCTGGGCTCCCAAGGCGCGGCTAAGCCTGGGCCAGCCTTTCTCTGGTGGCGAAGCCCGGGTACGAGATTCCGCTCAAAAGCAGGCTTGCAGGGCCTCGATTTCGCTCGGGGTCCAGACGAGTCTCCAGCGCCGTCCTCATCCTCGGGCTTCCGCGGAGAGCGTGCTGTCCGAAGGTGTCGGGGAGAAACCATCGCGGGAGCGGAAGAATTTCCGCGTCGGAACGGGCAGAGAGTCGGGCTCCCCTGCTCCCGAGCCGGCCTGCGCACTGCGTTCAGGTCCAGCCCGGTGCTTTGAACAGCCAGCGGCTCTTTAGAGGCCCCTGAGCGAGCAGGCTCCACGCCTAACCCGCCTGCCGCTGAGCCCTGGGAAACCCGCCCTGCGCTTCCTCCGAGGCCCCAGGGCACTGAGGCCTGGGGGCGTCAGGGGGTGGGGTGTGGGTGGGGCGTAGCCGGAGGCCTGAGAGACGAAGCGGAAAGGGGAGAGTGGGAAGGGGGTGAGGGGTGTGGGTTTCGGGTGGGCGCTGGCTCTCCGGACCTCTGCAGGAATCCCTCGGGTTCTCTAAGCCGCTCCCTGTGCTCCCAACGTGTCTTCGGCAGTGAGATAGCAGCCTGGAAGTGTGGAGTGGATTGTGGAACCGAACCTCGGAGGAGGTCTTGAGTTTTCCAGGCCTCTCGCAGAAGACACCCAATGCCTGTGGGTGTGCGCCTTGCCAATCTCACACTGCGCGGGTGTGTGGCTCCCGTTATTTCAGGTCGAGACAGGCCCGAAACAGAGGCAGATACATCAGTGGTGGCGCGACAATGGTCCCGTGTCCCTAGCGGTAGAGTCTACAGTTTAGCCGGTTTGGAGGCTGGCAGAGGGCAGACGGATGCTGGTCTTCCACCCTTCCCTGGAGGTGTCTGGATGCCTGCAGGGGCTCCGAACTCAAACAGTCAACATGGTCCAGCCGAGGGGCGGAGGCGTGGCGACTGGCCCCTGCAGAGGGAGCCAAGCGGCGATGGGTCAATCAGCGACTTCAGTGGGTCTGAGTGGCAAGCTCCCTCTGTAATTGCGAGGCTCGGCCTGGCGCTCCACTGCAGAATTTCGGCCTGGCCTGGGGATGTGTGGTCTGTAAACCACCGAGGGTGAAAACCCGGCCAACCGTCCCCCTTCTTTTCTCTTGAGAGACTACCCATTCCTTGGCGATGGAACCAGCCAGCGAATTTACCCGCCCGTGGGCACCCACTGACAGCAGCGGCAGTGAGCCTACCCTCAGCCACGCCCGAGGCGCTTACCCGTTTTCCCTGGCGGGGGTCTGTTGCTCCAAGGAGGCCAGAGACCCGCTTTTCTCCGCCTTCCCTCCCTCCCTCCCTCCCTTCCTCCCTCCCTCCCTCCCTCCCTCCCTCCCTCCCTCCCTCTCTCCGTCCCTCCCTCCCTCCCTCCCTCCCTCCCTCTCTCCGTCCCTCCCTCCCTCCCTCCCTCCTTCCCTCCCTCCCTCTCTTCCAACGTCCGTCCGCCCATCCTTCCGTCCCTCTAGGTCTCCCGTCCCCCTCTCCATATGTACATGCCTTCCCTCCCAGCCTGGAGGGGTCAGCATCCCCGGTGTGCCTGGGGTCTGTGCGTCTGCGTTTTAGCCGCCAGCCTCTCCCATGGTGGCAGCCAGGGGAGGCTGCAGAGGCACGCGAGGTAGGCGAACAGCAGCGAGCAGAAGCGCTCTGAGGTAGGTCCCACGTGGGAAGTAGGCCTGAACGCTACCAGACACGGTGTTTTAGCGGGGCGGGGTCTCCACCAGTCGGGGAGGGGCGCATATTGCGGGGGTAGGCGGGGTAGCTGAGTGGTCGGCGGGGTGGCGTGGCATAAGGCAAGAGCTCTGCCGGGGCTGCTCCCACAGGAGGCCAGGTGGCTACGCAAAACTGCGATGCTGTGACCAGGCCCACCTGCTGGTACCTGGGCCGGGTGCAGCTCCGGGATCCCCGGGAGGCCCAGGAAAGAATGGCAGTTCTCCGTTGCGTGGAGTCTCTCACCGGGCCCAGACCTAGAAGGCAGCAATCCCAGGCAGGTCAGCCCGGAGGGAAGACACGCCCTTCCTTGCCCAGCCAGAGGTTCCCCGCGAAAGAGAGGCCACCTCCCTGCCCCAACACCGTCCCGACACCACGTCCTAAAACTCCTCCAGCAGAGCCTGGTATTCTTCCTCGCTGAGGGGTGGTTCCAGCCTGGCGGGCTCTTCCAAGTCTTTCAGCTCCCCCGGGGCCTCGGTTTCCTGGAAAGTTTGTGCCTGCTGCGGAAACTCTGGAGCCATCAGAAGAACTCATCCAGCAACAGGCGGTGAGAGTCTAGACCAGCACCCGGGCTCTCGAACTGGTGGGGAGTGCGTCCGAGCTTGCATCTACTCCATCCTCGCGGGCTCGGGGCGCCCGGCTGGGCAGGTAGGTTGCCCCAGCAGGGTTTAATGCCATCCAGCCACCTGGGGTCCCTAGCCCCAGCCCTACCAGACTGCACCTGGGACATGGGTGGCAGCCTCAGCCCCTGTGGCCAGCACTTGGCCGGGGGCCTGGCTGTCCCACTGCGCAGAGCCTGGCAGGCGTGCTACATGTCCCTCTCCACTCCGGGCATTTGCCGAAGTGCGAGAAGGCCACAGCGTCTTGGGGTGGAGAGCTCCCTTCCCGGAAACCAGGCTACAAGCGAAAACCCGCCTGCCGGACAGCAAACCAGGGAGCAGAGGTGACACCGCCCGGCGGCCCGCGTTACTGAAACCGCCTGTGTGCATGGCACCCTGCCACCCTGTACAGTGCCTGGCCCGCCGGTTCCTGAAACCAGATGTGGGAATCCTGGACTTCCGGAGGCCCGTCTCTCTGGCCAGTCCTTCCCTGGTGGCGATGCCTGGAAACCGATCCTTCTCAATGGCTCAGACCTGCTGGGCTGTCTTGGCTGAGGTGACGGGGGTCCGCTTTCGCCTGCCTTCTTGCTGGCCGAGTCTCCATGGCCAGAGCCGAGATTCCCACCACTGCTGCCTCAGCTGGCGTGACCTCTCATTCTGAAACCAAATCTGGACCCTGGGCTCCGGAACGCCGATGGCCTGGGCCAGCCATTCTCTGGTTCTCTGGGAGGCGATGCCCGGGTACGTGTTCCGCTCAAAGCAGGCTACTTGGGGGCCTACTTTGGCACCGGGGAATCAGGCAGGTCTCCCTGCGCCCGTCCTGATCCTCGGGCTTCCGGCGGGGGAGGTGCTGTCCGATGGTGTGGGAGAGCCATCGTGAGGCCTGCGGAGATTTCCGCGGTGGGACCGGCTAGAGAGTCAGGAGGGCTCCCTGCTCTAACCGGCCTGCGCTTTCGTTCAGCTCCAACGGAGGCGAAAGGCGCAGACAGCCAGCGGCTCTTATGAGGGCCCACAGGCAGGCCGGCTCCACCCCTTCTTGCCTGCTGCTGAGCCCTGGGACAGCCCGTCATCGCCCTCTGAGGTGTCCCAGGGCACTGAGTCCTGGGGCTACGGGGGGTGGGGTTGGGTGGGGTGGGGTCGGAGGCCAGAGAGACGAAGCAGAAGGGGGAGAGGGGGAAGGGGTGAGGGGCGTGGTTTTCGGGCGGGGGCTTGCTCTTCGGACCTCTGCAGGAATCCCGCGGGTACTGGAAGCCGCTCCCTGTGCTCCCACGCGTCTTCGGCAGGGAGAAAGCAGCCTGGAAGGGGTGGAGTGGAGTGTGGAACCGAAACTCCGGGAGTGTCTTGAGTTTCCCAACCCCGCTCGAAGATGCGAATGCCTGTGTTACGTCGCCATTACCGACAGTCTCACCTGCCTTGGGTGTGTGGCTCCCGTTATTCCAGGTGAAGACCAGGCGAAACAGAGGCAGAGATACATCCCGGCGGTGGCCTGACGATGGATTCTGTGATGTCCCGCAACATTGAGAGTCTGCAGTTTGGCGGTTTGGGAGGCTGGCAAGGAGGCTGAGGAGCAGGTGCTGGTCTTCCACCCTTCCCCTGGAAGTGTCTGGATGCTGCAGGGCTCAGGCACAAACATTCAGCGTGGTCAGCCCCTTTGGGGGGCGGAAGAGCGTGGCGACTGGCCCTTACGAAGGAAGAGCTGGCGGCGGTGGAAATCGAAATCAGCAGCTTCAGTGGGTCACAGGTGTGGCTTCACTCTGGTCGGGGCTGTCGGCCTGGTGCTCCGCTGCAGTTCTCGGCCTGGCCTGGGGATGTGTGGTCTGTAAACCACGAGGGGTGAAAACCAGCGGCAGCAGTCCCCGTCTATTCACTGAGGGGGGCCGCCCATTTCAGCAGGCGACCGAACCCGAGGGTGAGCGGAACCCCGCCCGACCGACTGCAGCGGTGGCGGCAATTAGGCTCGGCCTCAGCCAGCGCCCGGTGCTGCGTTTTTCCCTGAACACGGGGTCCTGTTGCTGCAGGAGGCCCAAGACCGTTTTTTCTCTCCGCCTTCCTCCCTCTGTCCCTTGCACCCTCGCCCCACTCCCTCTGTCCGTGCGTTAGCTCGGTCATTCCCTCCGTTCCTCCTGCTCTCCCTCTCAGTCCTCCTTCCCTCCCTCCCTCCCTCCTTGCCTCCACCTCCCACTCCCTCCTTCCCTCCCTCCCTACCTTCCAGCGATCGTCCACTTTATCCCCTTCCTTATCTCTAGGTCTCCCTTTCCCTCTTCCATCTGTACCACCTTCCCTCCGGCCTGGAGGGTCCAGCATCCGGTGTGCCTGGGTCTGTGGTCTCGCGTTGCCACCAGAGCTCCATGGTGGCAGCTGGGGAGAACTTCACAGAGAGGAGCAGGTGGGCAGCGGCAGTGAGGCTTGAGCATGAGCAAGGAAGAGCAGGGGAGGAAGAAGAGCCTGGAGCTACCGGGCCCGGTGTTTCCGCGGGGCCGGGGAGTCTCCACCAGCCAGGGGAAGATACATGTGCCAGGGTGTGGGGGGTAGCTGAGTAGTCAGGCCCGGGGGTGGGGTGGCGAGAAGAGCAAGAGAAACTCTGCGGGCTGCTCCCACAGGAGGACAGGTGGCACCCGCAAAACGCGTGTGCGGTAGGCAACCACCTGCTGGTACCTGGGCGGATCGGCTCAGGCTCCCCAGGACGCCAGGAAGAATGGCAGTTCTCCGTTGCATGGAGTCTCTCACCGGGCCCAGACCTAGGCGGAATCCCAGGCGGGTCAGCCGGAGAGAGAAGACCCGCCCTGCTTGCCCAGCCAGGGGTTCCAGCGAAAGAGGCCACCCGCCCTGCCCGACCCGTCACCACCCGGCGTCCCTAAAGCTCCTCAGCAGAGCCCGGTATTCTTCCTGCGCTGAGGAGGTGGTTCCAGCCAGGCAGGCTCTTCCAAGTCCTTCAGCTCCCCAGGGCCTCCAGTTTTCTTTACAAGAGTTGCGCCTGCCGAAACTCTGATCGCATATGCAAACTCATCCAGCAACGAGCCTGTGAGGCGTAGACCAACACCTGGGCTCCTATAGGGCGGTAAGGGAATGCGTCGGGCGGCTTGCAACTGTTCGAAACGCTGGTATCTCAGTGCACGGGCTGGGCAGGTGGAGCTACCCGGCTTAAGGACATGCCGCCCGACCCTGGGGCCCTGGCCTCTACCCCCTGCGTACTGCCCTGGGGCGTAGGTGGTTACCAAACACCTACGGCCCTGGCCCAGCTTGAAAGCCGGGGGCCTAAGCTGTCCCGCAGCGCCAGGGCCCGGCAGGCCATCGCGCTGGTCGGTCCCTCGGGCATTTTGCCGAGGGGTTGCGAGCCACGAGGCTTCTGAAGTGTGGGAGAGCGCCCCTTCACAAGAACCAGAGGCGGCGTGGCGAAAATCCCGCCTTCGGGGCGACCGACCAGGAGCAGGTGGCCTAGAGTCGCTTAGCACAGGCGCCTGTAATGCTGGCGCCCCACCATCCTATGCGGTGCCTGGCCCTTCAGTTCTGAAACCAGATGTGAATCCTGGACTCCGGAGAGGCCCGTCTCTCTAGCCAGTCCTTCCCTGGCGATACGCAGGCGATCCTTCTCAAAGACTTCGGACCAACAGAGGCCGGTGCTTGGCACAGAGGTAGCGGTCGTTTTCGCCTCACTAACTTGCGGGCGCGTCTCCCCACGGCCAGAATAGAATTCCCACCAGTGCTGCCTCAGCTGGCGTGACCTCTCATTCTGAAACCACATCTGGACACTACAAACAAGGCGCGATAGCCTGGGCCAGCCGTTCACTCTGCGTGCCGGAGTACGAGTTCCCGGCAGCAGGCTACGCAGGGCCTGCGCTTTGGCAGGGTGGAAACGAGTCTCCCTGCGCCATCGTCCACCGAACTTCAGCGAGCTGCTGTCGAAGGTGTCGGGGAGAAACCATGTGAAACCCGGCCGAATTTCCGCGGGCGGACCTGGGCAGAAGAGTCGGAGAGCTTCCCACTCCCAGCCGGCTGCGCCTGCGTTCAGGTCAGCGGAAGGCGGCGCGGCTCTTATGAGCCCTGGCGGGCGAGCTCCACCCCATCTTGCCTGCGCGCTGAGCCTGCAGCCCACCCTCTCGCCCTCGAGGGGGCCCAGAACACTGAGGCCAGAAGCGTCGGCGGGGGTAAGGTGGTAAGAGTGGGTTGGGGCTGACCAGAAGAAGACAGCGGAAGGGAGAAGAGGGGAAGGGGTGAGGTCGTAGGTTTCGGGGCCGAGGCAGCTCTCGGACCTCTACAGGCATCTTCGCGGGTACTGGGCGTCACCATGCTCCGCATCTTCAGCAGGGAAAGCAGCCTGGAAGGGGTGGAGTAGGTGTCCCAGAACCCGAACCTCCGGGAGAGGTCTTGGTTACAGGCCCCTCTCCGTAGGAGCACCCAATGCCTGTGCCAAATTGCCCGTTGCCGCGACAGTCTCACACACGCAGGTGTGTGGCTCCCCACGTTCATTTCCAGGTGAAGACCGAAGCCGAAACCCCAGAGGCGAGGCCACATCCCGGCGTGGTAGAAGCAGCGATGAATTCCCGTATCAAGGATGCTGGTCTTCCCACCCCTTCCCTGGAGGTGTCCCACCCAAACCCGCAGGGCTCGAGGCTTTAAACAGTCAACATGGTCAGCCTTCGGGAAGGCGGGAAGATGTGGCGACTAGCCCCCCCTTGCAGAGGGAGCGGCGGCGTGGAATCGAAATCGCTTCCAGTGGGTCACGAAGGTGTGGCTCCTCTGTGGTCGGGGCTGTCGGCCTGGCGCTCCACTCCAGGCGCAGCCTGGCCTGGAGATGTGTGGTCTGTAAACCTCGAGGGTGAAAACACGACGGCAGTCTGAGTCCCTCTTCTTTTCTCTTCGAGGAGACCGCCCATTCCTTGGGAGACTTAACTGGGGCGAGCAGCGGGTTCCCCTGCCCGTCGGCCGTCGTGGTGGCGAGCGACGGTGGGCCCAGCCCTCAGCCAGCGTCGAGCGCTTGCCGTTTTCCCTGGCCTTGAGGGGTCCTGGTATTTGCTCCAGGAGGCCCAGGGCCGCTTTCTCTCGCCTTCCCCCTCTGTCCCGTGCACCCTCCCGCCTCCCTCTGTCCGTGGGTGCTCATCATTCCCTCCGTTCCTCATTGCCTCCCCTCCCTCCGTCCCTCCCTCCCTCCCTCCCTCCCTTTCGCGTCCCTCCGCCCATCCTTCCATCCCACTAGGTCTCCCCCTTCCTCTCTCGTCTGTATCTGCACCTTCCCTCCAGCTGGAGAGTCAGCATCCTAGTGTTCCGGTGTCTGTAGTCTGCGTTTGCCGCCAGGTTACTCCCATGGTGGCAGCTGGGAGAGCTGCAGAGGCATGGGTAGGCAGCGGCAAGCGAGTGGGGGGTACAGGCGGCCCGAGCGGAGGAAGAGAAACCTACTGCGGTGCCCGGGCCCAGTGTTTGGATTGGGCCGGTCTCCCACCAGCCTGGGGAGGCCTTATATTACCTTGGTGAGGCGGGGTAGCTAAGGAGTCAAGCTGGTGTTGGTTGGTAGGAAGGCAAAGAGAGCTCTGCCGCTGCTCCCAGAGGGAGCCAGGTAGTTACCATAAAACCAATGCTAGCGGTGAGCGGCCACCTATTTGGTACCTGGGCCGGCTCCGGCTCCGGGATCCCCGGTACGCCCGGGATGGACTGGCAGTTCTCCGTTGTGCAGAGTCTCTCACCGGGCCCAGATCAAGAAGGCAGAATCTAAGCGGTCAGCCTGGAGAAGACCGCCCTCCTTACCAGCCAGGGTTCCCGCGAAGAGGCCACCACCCTGCCCGACCCGTCCCCACCCAGCGTCCCTAAAGCTCCCTCTAGCAGAGCCTGGTATTCTTCCTCGCTGAGAATTGGTTTCAACCAAGCGGGCTCTTCCATGTCCCTTCAGCTCCCTGGGGCCTCGGTTACTAGGAAATGTTGTACCTGCTGCAGAAAATCTGGAGCACGCCAGGTGCTCATCCAGCAACCAGGCGGTAGAGTGCAGACAAGCGCCCGGGCTCCTGGGGCTGTGGGGAGGGCACCCGGACGGCTTGCATCTGCTCTGGCCGCGCGGAGAGCTCCAGGGGCGCGGACTGGGCAGGTGGATCTGCCCTGGCTTGTGGTTCCCACGCCGCCCCGGCCACCTGGGGCCCCTGGCTCAGCCCTGCACAGGACTGCCATGGGGCGTGGGTGGCACAAGCCACCTCGGCCCAGCTGGCCCAGCTTGGCGAGGGCCTGGCTGTCCCGTGCCAGGGCCGGCGGGCCGTCGCTGTGGGTCCCGGTCCTCCGGGCATTTGCTCGGGTGCGAGGCCACCCGAGGGGCGTCTGTGGGTGGAGCCGCGCCCCTTCGGGGGAGCCAGGGCAGCGTGGTGAAATCCCGCCTGCGGGCGACAGGGAGCAGGGGTGACGCCCGTCCCGGAGGTCGCGTTGCACAGGCTGCCTGTGTGCCCGGCACCCTGCCACCTGTACGGGTGCCTGACCCGCCCGGTTCTGAAAGCAGATGTGAATGGACTCCGGGGAAGCCAGTCTCTCTGGCCAGTCCCTTCCCCTGGTGGCGATGCCTGGAAGCGATCGCTCTCAAAGCTCATACCAGCAGAGGCTGGGGTGACAGAGGGTCGCTTTAAGCCTACCTTCTTGCGGACGTCTCCCGGCGGAGCAAGATTCCCGCCCGGTGCTGTCTCAGCTGGCGTGACCTCTCATTCTGAAACCAAATCTGGACCCTGGACTCCGGGACGCCCGATGGCCTGGGCCAACCATTCTCTGGTGGCGATGCCCGATGCGGGTTCGCTCAAAGAAAGCAGACTCGCGGGGCCTCGCTTTGGCTCAGGGTCCAGACGAGTCTCCTGCGCCATCCTCGTCCTCGGTCTTCCGCGGGAAGGGTGCTGTCCGAAGGTGTCGGGAGAGCCATTGCGGGGAGCCCCGGCTGGAATTTCACGGATGGACCCGGGCAGAGAGGGGCTGGAGGGCTCCTCTGCTACCCGGCCTGCGCACTGCGTTCCAGGTCCAGCGGGAGGCAGGCATGAACAGCCAGCAGCTCTTATGACCCACAGGCAGGCAGCTCACGCTTCTTGCCTGTGTGAGCCCCTAGGACAACGCGCTCGCCCTCCGAGGGGCCCCAGGGCACTGAGGCCTGGGGCGTCGGGGTGTTGGGGGGTGGTTGGGGTGGGGCTGGAGGCCAGAGAGACGAAGCGGAAGGGGGAGAGGGGGAAGGGGTGGCGTGGAGTTTGGTGGCTCTCAGGACCCTCTGCAGGAATCCCTTGGTACTGAGCCGCTCCTGTGCTCCACGCGTCTTAGGCGGGGAGAAACAGCCTGGAGGGTGGAGTGGAGTGTGAGGCCCAGCCTCGGGAGAAGTCTTGGGATTTTCCAGGCCCCCTCTCCGTGAGACCCAATGCCTGTGGGCGTCGCCGTTGCCGCGACAGTCTCACACAGGCAGGTGTGTGGCTCCCGTTCATTTCCTCTTCGAAGACCATAGCAAAACCCCAGATAAATGATACATCTCTGCCGTGATATCCTGACGATGGATTCATGTGTCCTGCAATGTGAGAAATCTGCAGTGTGGCCGGTGTGGAAACTATGAGATAGTCCAAGAAGTTTGCACCATGTTTATATAGGCTTCTTGCCTTCGATGCAAGGCTCGTTCAAGATACACAAATCAGTAAATGTAATCCATCTCATATTTAAATCCAGAGACAAAAACCACTTGACTATCTCAGTAGATGCATATGAGCCCTTTGATAAAAATTCAACTGTGT
>JAKGGE010002265.1:0-21007 GCA_023748175.1 Hoolock leuconedys | reverse complement strand
TGGCGTGGAGTTTGGTGGCTCTCAGGACCCTCTGCAGGAATCCCTTGGTACTGAGCCGCTCCTGTGCTCCACGCGTCTTAGGCGGGGAGAAACAGCCTGGAGGGTGGAGTGGAGTGTGAGGCCCAGCCTCGGGAGAAGTCTTGGGATTTTCCAGGCCCCCTCTCCGTGAAGACACCCAATGCCTGTGGGCGTCGCCGTTGCCGCGACAGTCTCACACAGGCAGTTGTGTGGCTCCCGTTCATTTCCTCTTCGAAGACCATAGCAAAACCCCAGATAAATGATACATCTCTGCCGTGATATCCTGACGATGGATTCATGTGTCCTGCAATGTGAGAAATCTGCAGTGTGGCCGGTGTGGAAACTATGAGATAGTCCAAGAAGTTTGCACCATGATTATATAGGCTTCTTGCCTTTGATGCAAGGCTCATTCAAGATACACAAATCAGTAAATGTAATCCATCTCATATTTAAATCCAGAGACAAAAACCACTTGACTATCTCAGTAGATGCATATGAGCCCTTTGATAAAATTCAACTGTGTTTCATGGTAAAATATTCTTAATTTTTAGTGCCATCGGATTCCTGAGAACAAATTACTTAGAAACCAACCCATCACAACCAAATTGAGAAATGTTTATTAATCATTACTGTGTTTAAGTAAATCCTATTAAGTATATCTTATAAGAATATACAAATAGTAGCCCTATAAGCGATTGCACTTTCGTCTGCCATTATTACCTAAATATACAATTTGTTTAGCACCAAGTCTTATCATAATAAAGGGATATACTGGTCTCAATTCCCGAAAAGTAGTCAATGTTAAATGAGAATAGTATTACTGCTGATTTTAAATAAGTGTGGCTAAAGATAATTGGCTTCAGATTGTCTTGAAGGACTTTTCACCAAAGAGGGGTACCAAGCACTAACTAAATCACTGGTTACAAAAATGAATTAATCATGTCATATATAAAAAATTAATTGTCACTACAATGCAAAAATTCTAGCTTTTAGGAAATGAGGTGGAAACAAGTTATAAGAATAAAGCAAAACACTAAAGGCCAGAAAAATGACATATTAAAGAGTATTAGGTTTTAAACTCTAGATGTATTTTACAAGTATTTGGTTGATTTTAATATTTATATTTTATAACAGTGGCTTTTATAATTTGATCTATTACCTGAAAGTATCTTGTTTCATATAGTTTATATAAATAGCTGACTTTAATGGAAGAACAAGTCACATTCCCAACTCAATGACAAGCCTTTCTCTCTTAATAATTTCTCTCAAACACTCTTGACTTCTTATATCTCTCTTTGTGGAGCTTTATTAAATAGCAATGACATACTATTTATATATTTTTATAATGATAACATGTAATAGCTAGTATTTTGGTGTATGATGAACAATTTTAAATGTGTACTATGTGATTTGTTCCTTCTCAGCTCTTTAATGTCATTATTTGAATGTTAACTATGAATAAGTCTCACATTTTCATGCTATTTATATTTGTCCACTGGGTTCACCAATTTTCAGATCTTGTAAGCTCAACAATAAGTTGTTTTGTTTAGTTTTTGAGGCAGAGTCTCGTCATCACTGGCTGGTGCAGGGCCCCACCCGGGCTCACTGTAACCCTCCACCTCCTGGGTTCAAACAACAAATCTCCTGCCTCAGCCTCACAACACCATGCCCACCACTTTTGTATTTTAGTAGGGATGGGTTTCACCATATTGGCTACAGATGGTCTCTGACCTCTCACCCGTGATCCAGCCTCAGCCCCCAAAGTGCTGGGATTACAGGTGCATGAGTCACTGTGCCTGGCCAGAGTAAGTTGGTTTTAATGTCACTTAACTTCTAATAAACAAAATGGGGAAAGTGCCGGGCCAAGAGGAGGCAGAGTATCAAAAGATAAAATATCATACACTGGTGTCAAGGGTCTTTATGTAGAGTATAAAGCTTAGGTAACTTATTTAGCTTTTAGACATTAATCTAGACTTCCAGTTTTTCTTAACTCTTTGAATCTCTGCCGCCATAAGAATCCAATGAAGAAACATTCTATTCTTAGGAAAAATACACATCTATCTGCATTTGTACAAATATGTATGTTGGTGTTTAAGGGTGGCATCCTTAGCCCATTTTACCTAGAATTCAGAACCTGTGCTCTAGGTGATCTCTTTGAGGATATTGGACATATTAGAGGAAAAATAAAGTCTGTGTAATGAACATATTGAGGAGAAACCTCTTCCTCCGGTAGAATGAAACATGCTTCCAGTGAAATGTGGCTTGCCCTTACTAACCTGCTAATAACATTCTAACCACTGGACATAGCCCCCCAGCCTTACTAGCTCAGATAATTTTTTTTTCACAGAATGGGACCAACTTTGTACTTCCAGTTTAAAGCAATTGTTCTCCAAAATAAGAATCATAAGAAGCCATTATATCCTTCATTGTAAATTTATTCTAAGCACTGATACTATGCTTGATATAATTATAACATGGGCCATATAAAGAATATCCTTAAAACCAAAATGCTGTAGTCAAGAGTTTCATTTGGAGTGTCCCCAGTGAATCGCCCAGATTGTGAAGTGTGATGGTGAAGTAATCCGTCCAATATCACAAGATAAAAAAATTGCTGTCAATATAACATCTCTGGAAAGTACAATAATCCCCTGTATCCATTAAGGAATACACTCCAAGACTCTCATTGGATGCCAGAAATCACAGATAGTACCAAAACCTATATATATATACCTATGTGTTACCCTATACATATATCCCTATGATAAATTTAATGTGTAAATTAGACATAGTAAGAGGTTAGCTAATAATAACTAGTAATAAAATAGAACAGTCATAACAATATGCCATAATAAAGTTCCCAGAATGTGGCCTCTTCCTCTCTCCATGTCCCCAAATTCTTATTGTACTATATTCACCTTTTCAGATCTGTTGATCTGATAACCCAGATGGCTACTATAAGTGACTAACAGACTATATAATGTGGATACACTAGAAAAGGATGATTCATCGGGTCGTGAGGGACAGAGTGATGGCTAGAGATGACATGTTACTCAGAATGGCATGCAATTTAAAACCTTATTATTTAGAAATTGCATATTTACTGAAATGGCATGAATTGTTTATTTCTGAAATTTTCCATTAATATTTTCAGACTGCATTCGACTGTGGGTAACTGGAAACTGTAGCATAAGAGGAGACTACCATATTTCGCTCATTATTATGCGAAGAAGTTAATAAAGCCCTTGCATGTACGGAAACTTTAAAATGTATCATGCAATAGGACAATTTTTCTTCGCTCTGACTAGATACAATTTTCACCTTGTCTCACCATTATTTTCTTATTCCGTATGATTTTAGTATTTTAAACTCAATAGAATACTGGATAATCCATTTTGTTTTCTTCCAACAAAATAATAAATGTCTAGCATCGTAAAATTCATTACTTTCAATTTAGTTAGGAGAATATAGGAAAATACACATTCAAGATTCTGAATTCTAAAGTGTACCTCAGATACAACAATTAAATACATTTTGGGCACTATTCAAAGTTCATATCAAAAAGAAAATTCATCTAGAGCAAAGATCAACAAATTTTCATCATAGAAGGCCAAATATTAAATAATATCTTTGGCTTGAGAACCACATGGTCTCTGTCACAATTACTAGTTCTTGCCATTGTAGCTCAAAAGCAACAATAGCTAATAGGAAAATGAATGGGTGTGGCTGTGATCCAATAAATCTTTATTTACAATATTGTTTGATAGTAGTAGATATATTTGGCCTGTAGGGCATACTTCATTGACCCCCTGAGAGAGAAGCTACGACAAAGGAGCATAAGAACTAATCTGAAAACTTCCAATGGCCAGAACTAGATCAAATTGAGGAACAAAACTAATAGATATGTCATTGGATTATAACCAAAGAGTAAAATAAACATCTATGGAACCCATAGTGATATAAACAAGTAACTGAACAGATAGAAAGGTAGACATACAGATAGATAAATAGGGAAGTAGGGACAGCTCACCCATACATAAAAAATTACAATTAATAATGTAGAAGGATGATAGAAATAGGAAATCATCATTAGAATACCAATGTAAAAAATTATTTAAGTCAGGACTCCCTAATAGATGCCAAAATAAGTGCCAAAAAGTTATCAGTAGAGATTGCAATTTATGCGTAGTCTAAAAATATTTCCCTCCAAGTAGAAGTAGTAACTTTCTTCAGAAAATCCTCGCAGATCACCTTAAGTGATCAAGCAATGTCACTCAGTAATAAAAAATATTGACTTTATGAACCTTCGCTAAGAAAGGTTTCTTCACTTCTTTGGTATTCATTACATTCTCAACAAAAACTGTGAAGTTCCATCTAACTATGACAACCAAAATTGAGGGACATTTTACAAATGGCCAGTATTCCTTCAAAAGTGTCAACTATATGAATTACAAAAAAAAGACAGATCTGAAAGGACAAAGCGAAACATGTCATTTAATGCAATGTGGGAGCTGGGTTAGATCCGCAATAGAAAAAAAGGACATTAGTTAAAACTGGTAAAACCAAAAGTCTATACTTTTAGTCAACAGTTTATTATCAATGTTACTTCTCTTTGAAGTTTTGGTAACTGCCTAATGGTTATTTAATTATTAACAGAGGAAAGCTGAGTGAAAGGTGCTTGGAACTCTCATTCTATGTTTTTTTTTTTTCAATAAGAGTTTAGGAAATGGTTTCCAATTTTAAAAATACCTTTACTCAATTCTATGTAACATTTCAGAAAAATAATTAAACGTAATGCCTTTGTGTAACTATAGTCAGATGCATTTGTTGTTAAAAAAAAAAATATTTTGATCGCAGCCAGGTGGTTATTGTAAAAGCAGATTTATTCCAGAAGAATAGCAACCTAATTTTTTCTAACAATCCAAAGTGTAACTTAATCTAATACTTGGAGTTGGTTCTAATTAAGACAGAATGACAAAATAAATGTAAAACCTTTTGAAGTATGAAGCCTTTAAATAGGGCCATTAAAATTTAAATTATGACAATAAATATTTTGGCCAATTTAGCCCTGGTAGAATATTTCTCAAGACAGACTTTAAACATTTTAAAGTCTGTTTTGTTTTTAGCTTTATGAATTTAACTGTGTTAAAAGCAGCTGAGTTGACCTCCCTGCAAAGTTAAGACAGACTTTCCTCATGTTAAGTAATATTGAAGTAATTTGTCATCTTGGGCATATTATCTATATTGGTGGTCCCACATGTAAAATGTCCACTGAGAATCCAAAAGAATATATCTAACATAAACCTGTCTAGATATTACCATATGCATTTCCAATGAAGTATTTTAGCAGGATTTATGAGATATAAAATCGAACCTAATAAAATGAATATTTCTACCATTTTTCTAGCTAGTGTCACCTATAATTGATAACATGCCATAATAATTCAATAGGGTCACCTTCGCTGAGCATTTTAAAGGTCCAAGTAGAGTCTTCAGTTCTCTCATTTATTATTTTTATTGCTCAGGTTGGCAGAGGACTTGACTCCAGAGTGCATTTGTATTAGAGGTTAAAACAAAACAAAAAAGGAAAGCTTTTTTTAAATGAAAAGATTTTGCTTTGGTAAAAAAAAGAGGCAGAATGGGCACAATCACAGTAGAAGGCAGACTTGGGGATAATTAGATGAGAGGCCTGTGCTTTATGGAAATAGAGTTCAAATAGAATGTTAAATCTGTCAAATTGATTCAATAAAGGAAATTCATGTTACGCTAGCATTAGTGAAGAGGTAACAAGAACTCATCCAAAATTCCAGACATTCATAGAACCTTTGACATTCCTGCCTATTTGTAAGAGCTAGTATCCCAAACAATAAGTTAGGCATGCAGTCTACAGTGGGCACTGTATATGGGGCAGTATGCTAATTATTTTACATACCTTATTTACAAACATTATTGCATTAACTCTCACAAAATCTTTGTAAGACAGCTTACAGTATCTCCTGGTGATAAATGAGCAAACACAGGGAGATTCATTTACTTGCCAACATCATACATTCTAAAGCCTACTCCAGTGTTCTGTAGGATTATGCACGCTGCCTAAGAAATAATTCTAATTCTCCTAAGAAATAATTCATAAAATGTTATTGTTGGTTCCCACCAGGTCAGATGATGCTAAGACCTTTGTTGTGCTGAGATCTCTGATACCTTGGTTATTACTTTCTATTCATCTGTAAGGGCTGTTTTGGGGTCCTTTAGATTAGAAGCATTCTCATAATAATGTTCTTCCTGTCTGCTGGTTATTCTTATCTAGATGCAGAAGTGGAGTGCCAAGTCTAACTTGAATACCTCCCAATGACTAAAATTGCTGTAGGAATATATACCACATCAAATGATCAAACCAGACATATGCTACAAACTTAATGAAGTTAAGTGTGCAGGTTAGGGCATGAAGGTTAAGAGGGAACATTCAAAAGCTAGACTGCATGGTTTCAAATCCTAGTTCAAACACTGATGAGATGTGAAATTTTTCCCAAGTTCTTCAACCTCATTTTCCTAATCTAAAAAGTGGAGACAATGACAGTACTTACCCTATAAGGTTGTTTGATGTTTAAATGAGTTATTAATTTCCCAAACAGTTAGAAATTGGTAAAACCTGGTAAGTAGTAAGTGCTGAAAGTAAAAGTTAATTCCACTATTATTAGTCAAAATAGTTTAGTTTTGCAATCCTGCAATTGCAATAGTCACTAACCTCCTTATTAGTTTGTATTTCTTTCTGGGAACAAATTTATTTTCTCTGGTTGTCAGACTTCAGTTCACATACATGGAGACAAACCTTCAAAACCAAGATTGTTCCTCCTGACCCTGGCAGACATGGGTGCAGTGCACCGCTTCTGTCCCCAAACCTACCCAAGCAGAACACTATGAAGACATTACTAAGAAAGACATAGTTCAAAATGAGTGGCACAAAATATATGTTCTGTGGCCACTTAGAAATATGGTGTTTGTAATCAAGGATGATTTCTACAGAAGAGTAAAATGTGGGCTGGGTGCTAAGGAATTCATTTGAAATTTAATAAATGAGCATTAGGAGAAACCATGCTAGCTGTAGGACAGGGCACTGCATAGTTAGACAGCTTGAGCGCCGTCCCAGAGTCCCAGTGGGAGGGGATGAGTCGAGGCTGAAATACAGTCTGCTGTGCTTGGATCTCCAAGTCATGTGTGCATGCACAGCCAGATTTCCTGAAAGTAGAGCTTGCTTTTTTTTTTTCTTGTCACCAAGCACGTTGGGATTGCCCAAGCCTTTTGCTTGCTTTCATAACAATCCAGGAAAGTTTCTTTAAACTTCCACAGTGGCATTAATAATTAGAAGATCATAAAAATTATCATTCAAACAGGCACAATTCTGATAAAAAAAGAAACACTCATTATTAGTTACTCCTATGTAATAGGTTTAAACCAAGATATTTGAGGCAACGGAACATTTGTCAACTCCTGTAATACTTATGCTCACTGGTAGAACTGAGACTACTGCCTGCATTTACCTGGAGAAACTAGACTCAGTCTAAGTTAGTGTGATTTTGATAAGGTGTTCAGTTTATTCCTGTTGAGACATTTATTCTTGGGCTGACATTATTCTTAATGATCTTAAGGTTTTTTACACACCTGGGCCTCTTTTCCTGTTAATGTTATAAACAATAAATATTCCTCCCAGTCTCCATTATTTTAATCCAATCTGGTGTGCAGCTAAGATATTTATCTTTTTAAAATTGATTACCATATGTTTTCTCTGCCCTCACCTCTTCAGTGACTATCAAAATAGGACTATAGAACAAATACAATTTGCATGGATGAAGAAAGATGTATAATAGGGTTCACTGTGAGGTCATCAGGTATTTTACATTTTGGAGTCTGTTTCAGATTTTAATTGTTTTGTTTCTATACATATAAATTGTTTGTAAATCTCATTTTCCCTGATATACATTTTCCTGACTATAACGTTTCAATTTCTTGCCCCTTGCAATAGGAAATCTAGGATTGATCTGTTTGTGTTTTCATTGTATTGTCATTTCAGTTTCACACTTTGAACTTTACTGTTGTATGTGTTGAATATACCAGTAGGCTACAATTAACTTGATAAACTAAGCTTAATGACTGAATAGAATTAAGTATTTCAATGTATAGCCAAACCAAACAAACCAAAATGAGAGAAGATCCATTGTATTCAATAATTTGTGATGATGCTCTTCCATACTTTTACATTTACTTTAGAAAGGAAATAGCATGAACAAGAGTAGTTTTATGAGATAACGTGACTTCAACTCTTACTGAGCTATGGTAACTTTTAGACTCTGTTCTAATTTATAGAGCTCAAGAGACCAATTTGTCAAGATTATCAAATCATCCTGCATTGGATGGGAATTACACCAGATTCTAGCTCAAGGTTATTGTTTTTATTTCTGAGTATCTGTGATTCTATGTAATCTATAAAAACAATAGTAGCTACCATATATATGTGCCAGAAACTGTTCCTGCGCAACTTTACAGACATTACATATTATTCTTAAAAGTAACCTCATGTTATCCCTATGATGACAAAACTTGAAAGTTATAACTTGTTTATGAGTTTATTCATGATATTTGAATCTGAATGTTCTAGCCTCCATAAAAAACTCAAATAAATAGACTTGACTACCTTTTTTCCATAAATCTTGTGTTATATTTACATATTTAAGAAAGCAAGATTTCATGAGATTTGGGCAACTCTTCCTTCTATGGCTACTAAAAGGAAACTTTTCATTTTGATGAAGAATACATCATCTAGTGCCACATATACTATAATCCTTTTACCTAACTGAGTAGTGATAATATAAAATGTTTTAAAATGATATAATGCTTTGATAATGCACTATGTTGGGGTCCCTTAGCTCAGTCACATCAACAAAATGTCTTCCTCAAAATCTGGCAACCTATAATTTTTGTTTATTTTAAAGACTAGCCAAATAAAGCATCTATGGTTATAATGCGGTTACACGGCACAGCTGGGATCCTGCCTATACCCTCATATTTTCCAGGCGGCAGGCCTAAAACGTGACAAAACAAACTAAAAGAAAATGCATTGCACTGACCTCCTTTTGGCATAAACTCTATTGGTACCAAGTTGCTAGAAAATATGCCTATTTTTCTCTTCATGTTGCTCCTTTCTAGATAAAATATCAAACTAATAGTGCACGCATTTATGTGTAAGAGCTACATGAGATCTGTTTCTAATCAGAATGCTCAAACTCTTCCTAAAAAGAGATTAACAGGCCTATGCTTTTCTTTTTTTATTCTCAATTTTCCTGCCTCAACTAGAATTGTTGACTATCTCTACAGTTAGCAGAGAGTCATTATGTCAAGTTTCAAGAAGGAAGTTGACTTCATATCTAAATATTAATGTCAATTGTTTCTCTTCTTTTACTGCATTAAAAAAAGTGAGCACTGCTGTGACTACTCATTTTCTAATAAGGTAAAAGCAGGATTTGAAGGAATGAAGGCAAATTCAGTAAGTCTGATCATGGAAAAGAAACTGGAAGCATGAGTGAGGCCTGGATAAGTATTCTAGGAGGTTAATTATGATTGATAAGCCATGTTAGAACACAGGATAGTGGAAGACATGAGACTGAGGAGATGTAATCCCAATGAATTCAGTAATTTATTCAGAAATATTTAGTTAAGACCCGCTATGTGTCTGACCCTATTATGCTAGGGATACAGCATGGAGTGCAGGAATGGTCACTACTCCCTGGGAACACATAATCTATTGGAGATAACATATGATTTCAAATAATTTTTCTGGCTACAAAGTGCAGGGAATAGCCTTAAAGGGGCCAGAATAAATGTCTGTAAATGTCTGGAGCTAAGCTAGGGTGACACTCTACAGTCCAGGCGCTATTACTATAACACGGAAGTGGAATTTGAAGGACACTGATATTGGAATTCAAGATCAAAGCCTTCCTAAGGGCAGGCTCCAGGAACATCAAAAAAGACCAGAAGACAAAGGCATAGGCAAAGTTTTTCTACTCCCTTCCATAAGCATCTTTTCATGTAAAAGCAGGCCAAAAGTATTTTGAAGTTTGTCTCTGTGAGGTGGAATGGTGAAGCTATGTCTAATTTCTTAGGAAATAATATAGGGGATCTTGAGGTCATTGCATCCATATAGTACTCCACGTTTTTTGTTTTAGGGACCAGCTGATGCAGTCATCCACTTGCCGGCCTTCACTGTGCCTAGGCATTTTCAGTGGAGGTGGTCAGCCCCATTGAAGGGCAGCTTTACTCGAGGTATATGTCCAAGTTGGGCTTGAATTGGCATTCTTCTTCAGTGATAAGCACCAAAGGAAAGCACAGCAATGTAAGACATTCATTCAGTTTTGAGTAGAAGATAAACGCTCCAAATTAACAGTGAAAGTTGTTGTTTTTTTTTTCCTCAAGTGACTATTTAGCAAGCCCCACAAAACTAATTATGATCTCTCAAAATCACTTTTTTCTTTTTTTTTTTTTTTAATTTTAGGCAGGTCCTAAGGATAAAATTAGTATGAATAAATATATGCTTTCGTCCTTGGTACTTAGAATTTTAGAGATTTTGAAGTGGACACAGTGTATCTTTTGGGATTCACAGTAGTTTCCAAATTGAAGAAAATATGCTGGATATTTTAAATAAGACAATGTCACCTGGTAATCATTAACATAAGTAAGGATTTGTCTTATGCAGAGTTGTTTTTATTGTTTGTTTTGCACTGAGACTTTACATAACTGAAAAGTTAACACTAACAGTAAATTTTAATAGTGTTTTGCAGTCATTCATGAAGTAGGTGTTACAAGGAGGGAAGTTATAAGAGCCAGAAAACAGCTAAAATGGTAGTAGAAAATATTTTGTTTTGGTCAAGAAAAATTCATTTAATGATATGAAAGGTTAAGTAGTTCCTTTTGAAACTTGTTCTATATATTACTAATGGAACTACATATAATCATGTATATTTCTATGATGAAAATAATATTTATTTTATAGTTTTAGTCATGCAAAAAAATGTACATTGATAGAGTTTATTTGGTAACTGTACCACTCACTAGAACTGTGATGTAGAATATTATGATTTGCAGCAAACCATACAGAGCACAAATAAATTTTAACTAAAATTACTAATTAAAATGGACACATTCTTGACATTAACATAAATTTTGCCTCTGTGTGCAACTGTGAGTACTCACATTTAGACTATTTTAGCAACTGGCAGCAAAATACTATCACACCTTAATATGAAAGATCTGTGAATTAACTAACAATGTATTATTTCAAACTTCTTTAAATTATTCCTGTATTAGTTTGCTAGGGCTATAGCAAAATACTCAGAGTAGTAGCTGGGGTGAGAGAAATTTATTCTCCTCACAGTTCTGGAGGCTGGAAGTCCAAAATCAAGTAGTCAGCAGGTTTGGTTCCCTCTGAGGCCTGCTCTTTGGTTTTCAGATGTCCACCTTCTTGCTGGGTTTTCACATGTCCATCCCTCTGTGCCTGTGCATCCTTTGTGTCTCTTTGTTGTGTCCAGTCTTCCTTTGTAAGAACACCAGTCAGATTGCATTAGGGATCCACCCAATACCTCGTTTTTTAACTTAATCACCTCCTTAAAGTTCTCTGTTTCTAGAAAACCACGCATTCTGAGGTCTTAGGGTTAAGGCTTCACCCCATATGAATTTGGGGACAAACAATTGAGCTCATAACAGTTCTTAAGTATGTGTGTGGTTCTGTGTGAGGATGCCAATAAACTGCTTATATTTTCAAATGAAGCCCACAAGACCTAGATTTAGCAGACTTCAGAAAAAGTGTTAGGTGCTAATCAGGCCAGAGTTATAATGCCTAGTTAGTTCAGGCTTCTTCTGGATATGACACAGCCTAACTATAGATCTATTGGGCTATAAGAAAGATGGAGAGAACATGTGCATCAATTTAAATTGTCCTTAGTAATGAGCATCAGCTCAAATTTGATAGGATATCTTTGTAGTTTTTATCTTCTCTTCATTCTGTTCTGCATTTAGAGATCACTGTGAAATAACAGGTGGCTTAAGTTTAAGAGGAAATAAGGAAGTAGAGAAATTCATAATTTTATTCTGATATTTTATGCAATGAACTATTTCTCCTCTGTACCTACTGCATTATTTAGGATGTCTGGGTTTTAATTGGTGATCTCTACTTAGTCTGGAGGCTACACTGAGCCACTTACAGGTTTTAAGTCAGCCTGACAGATTTGATTGTGCAACTGTCATGACAATGTCTTGAACCAGAAATAGCTCCAAAAGTACTGACCCGATCACAGGTGTTTGAGCAATCCAAAAAGGTTTATTTTGATACACTTTGGAGAAAAAGGGCTTGGTAAAGAGCAGTCATTGACTTGAAGTCCTCAGATGTCCTCTTTAAATTGTTCTGCTCTAATCTCTTTAGTGCTAAAGATTTCAAATGAAGAGGAGACAAACTTCTATTTCCTAGCACATCATAATGCCTTGTCCTTCATTGTCTTAACTACTCTGTATGAAAACTGAAATCTGGCCAGGCGCTGGGTGGCTCACGCCTCTAATCCCAGCACTTTGGGAGGCCAAGGCGGGCAGATCACGAGGCTGAGATCAAACCATTGTGGCTAACACAGTGAAAACCCGGCTCTACTAAAAAAATACAAAAATTAGCTGCGTGATGGCGGGTGCCTGTAGTCTCCAGCTACTCGGGAGGCTGAGGCAGGAGAATGGCATGAACTCGGGAGGCGGAGCTTGCGTGAGCCAAGATCGGCCACCGGGTGACCCAGCCTGGGTGACAGAGCGAGTAGACTGTCTGAAAAAACAAAACCGGAAAAATCTCCTTGAAAATCTAACTCCATGTCTGCCTTCCTCTTCTTAAATGGCTGTCAAACCATGAATACGTTGTGGGTAAAATGGGTAGAAAGAATGCAGAGTAATGAAGTCTCAGTGATAAGAGAGGTGTGTGTGTCTGTATAGCAGAAAGAGGAAAGAAGACAAGCTTAAAACATCAAACATTTCAGAAAAATGCAATGGTTTAATTATAAAGGTCTCCACAGATGCCAACTGAAATTCTTCATAAAATTGTCAAGGCACCATAAGTTAGTTTCTTAAAAAAAGAGAGAGAGACTTAAGAACATGCCAAGCCAAATATTTCACTGCTTTTAAAAAGATATTTGCCGAGTTAAAACATTTATGGTATTTGTTTTTAATGGCTCTGAAATTAATTCTCCTCATGAAAATCCACAATCACCATGTTTTAACAAGGTGGCCCAATGCTAGCTGTCTTTACAACAACACCATCTGATGCCTGGGACCATGGGCCGTTAGCAGTGTGAGGGTCAGAGGCCATCCAGTCCCCAAACCTCATTTCAGAAAATGGATCAAGCAGCATCCACTCCTGTTCATGATTTCTGTGGCTCCTTCTTTTGCCAGGAGCATTATGGGGCAAAGAAGAGTTAAGGTGATTCTAGCTGAAGTGGATCCCTTTGAAGCATTAATATATGGATTAAAAATGTCATTTTAAGACTTCATTGCTATCCAAAGTATTCTTATTCTGGGAACAGCTTTGTCACCATGCTGCTGGCACAGAACAGATGGTAGCACCCTGAATTCTGTTTTCCCTCAGGGCAGGGGCTGTTGCCTTTTCTTTTTGTGTGGTTTCTTCCAGCTAATGACCCTTTTCAGTTGTTCCCATTGACTTAAAAAGTAGCATGCATAAACCTCTGAGAATAAAGATGACATTGCTTGGGAGAAAGTGCAGTGATTTTGATAAAGCTAACTCCACGCTTGGGATATCACTTCATATTGCTGCCCACTCTTTGCCATTACTCATTCTGGGAAAGATAATAGATTTATTTTTCCACTCTTCTTCACGTTTACTTCAACTTCTATGATCAGATGGGTAAAAATATTTTTGTGATGTACATTCTTAGATATATTGTATAAGGTACATCATACTCAGAGAATAAACAATGACATGACTACAATAAAAGGGCTAATATTTACTGAGCTGCCTACCATGTGCCAGGCATTGTGCTAAGAGGATTACATATATTATGGGTAAATTAATCTTAAAATATCTATTTTACAGATGAGAATACTGAGGTTAAAAGATATTATGCAACTGATCCAGCTAGTCAATAGTGAAGCCAAGATTTGAACCCAGGAATTAGGAGTTCGCCATCTTAACCATCAAGCATTCTCTTCCCTAAAGTGATTCTGACCACTGGATAATTACTTAAGAAATAATTGCTGGTAGAGTACCAACTTGTATTAGGGAAAGTTATTTTAGGAATTTAAATTCATATCCATAGTGTTCAATTTATCTACAAAAGAAAAAATGGTTGTTTTACTTCAGTGGTTTTACATTTTATAAAATTGAATGGGCTAGTATTATCCAGCACCTTATCCAACTCTTGGTCCTTTTGCAATCTAGAGCATTTCATCTTAAATTATTTGCATACAGTGGACAAACCTTCTATCTTCTAATTGAAAAACACCTTGCATTCCAGTTACAACTGGAAGAGAGATTGAAGTCCGTTGAAAATAAGATCAGAATGTCATAATAATCAGACTTTCTTTTCCACTTGAGAATAGAGAACTTTCTGAGTTCCATTTATGTATTACATCAGACTGTGTATGAAACACTCACCTATCTTTTTCCATGACCAATTTTGAATATTAAGAAGACTAGATTAAAAGTCAAGACTGGACATGGAGGGTAGGAAATTTCAGCTGAACCACATAATTTTCCAATTTTCAAAAAACAAGAACTGGGAAAAAAGACACTAAAAAATATATATGTAGGTTTTGTATTAGAGTGGATAGTCTTAAATGTTATGACATTATGATTTAGAAAGTACTCAAGATTCTCATATCTGGGGAAAATGGCAAAATGCTATTTGTAAGGTAATGGGGCTGCTCTTACATTTCATTTTTATTCTCAGTATTTAGTGATGCTCATCAATGGTTATGCCTGTTTTTAGAAGTTGTTAAAACCATTCTTTTCTGTCCTAAATGCTACAATAACTAGTACCAAAAGAACTCTTTAGTATGCATGATAACAGAGTATGACCTTAATTTATTTAGAGTAGGTTCTGTATTTTGTTATCCGTTTGTCCCTGCTGCTTTTCATCTCTTGCTGCTGGTTTTGATATGATTCTCCAGTCCCTTTGCAGTGGGAAACAAACAGCATTTAAAGGTGTAGGGAAGAAAAGACTTAAATCACTGTTCATTCCACATTGCAGCAATGAGATCCAAAATTCAAGGTTACCTGTAATATTTCAAACTAATCTGATGAAACAATATCCAAACCAAAAATTTTTGAATGTAATTAGCTAGTATGGGAACAAGTGCTTGTACAAATCTTTGTATAAAGAAACAGTAGATATTCAATGTAAATCCACATAAGAGAGGGATGTGAAGGGAGAAATTACTAAGCTAGTTAGACATGCACTAAGATTCTAATTTCTTCCCAAAGCACCATTGAACTCTGCAGTAGACAGCCTGCAGCCTTCTACTTCAACATCACAGCAGTCTCAATATGAAGATATTGTTTAACTGGATATAAAAGCCTGTTGTTTCACATAAGGAGCTGGGATGTCATCTGAAGCATTATCAATGCAACAGCAAAGATCACCCTACTTGTGCCAAAGGCTCTTCTAGCTGTGAGAATGACTGACAGAACCTCTGAGTTGCACCACCCCTCTTCCTGTAGCATTACATTAATATATTGTAATTTAATTTAGAGAATTGAATGTGTGTATGTGTTTAAGGAAGAAAGTGGGGAACAAATTTGTAATGTAAATCTAAACGTAGTAAGTATCAATAATATAAAATTGAACTCTGAAAAAGGTCACCATTACTTCTCCATCCTAACACAAATATTTTCACTTTTATACATTGCCCCAAATTCTTGCCGATTTTCAGTGCATTTTAGTTAGTGGTTTTATCAGAGTTTTTCTTTTTTCATGGCTCATGACATAAATATTTAACCATTATTGTTCATACTTGTAATTATATTTTGAGACTAACATGTTTTATTGGAGAGTTCGTTTATTTAAAAAATAGATGTAAAGAATAGTATTATGAAGTTTAGGATAATGATCAATTGTCAACCTTTTGAGGATTAATATTTACATTACCTAAAATTTTAGCTCATTATTATTTCAATGAAATTTTGATTGTGATCTAGGTGCACCGCTTGTGTCTCCATCACAACTTCTTTGCTCTAATCCATTGTTCTCTGAACTTCTATGGCAACTACACTTCACATGGTGGTTAATTGCATACATATCTTCAACTTTACTTAAATCTTTTATTTTTAGCTTTCCTCATTTGTCCCCTTGACTCCCCTAGACAAAGTGTAAGCTCCAAACAGAATCCATGTAATGTATTGAGGTACATGCCTTCAGAGCACAGTAATTTCAGAGCACATGGTCACTGCTTATGTATTGACTTTATTGAGTCCTGATTGTTTTCTAACCTCTAGCTAACCTATAACAAAGAAACCAGGTTTAATTACTGGCACCAGAGAAGAAGGAAGGTGAAGTATTTTGGAACAAGAGATATGTGTAGGAACCACAGTTGTAAATATACACCTTGAGTTGCTGGACAGGTGGCATGAAAGACTAGTTTCAAGAGATGTGTAAAGGAGTGATGCAGAGGTAAGAAAACAGGCAAGAAGGAAAAGAGGAAATGTGGTGTCCAAGCAAAATTTACCGTAACATGCTGTAATATTCTTTCGGGCTGACAAGTCATCGAAGAAGTACAATGGTCTTTTAGATCACAACCAGGATCCCTCTCTCTCCATTTCCAGCTTGTTTCTCGAAAGAGGCTCAACATACAAAAAGCACCAGTCAGTGGATTACGCTGTGGCTTTCCAGGTTGGGTAAAGACAAAGAATGTCTGGAACATTTTATAACTCCAGTAGCTATGCATACAAGGAATCATTATAAAAGGAAAACAAAATACTGTTTCTCACTGGGATTCCACTGTTATAGGTCTTTGATCACTTTACTTAATTCTCTTGCTTCACTGTCTTAATCTATAAAATGGAGATGATAAAATTATCCTCCTGATAACTCTTGAGGATTTGGGGAAGATTACTGATTTTCATGTGTCCATAAGGGCAATCTCTACACCAGACTCTAGAAGACAGAAACTTTGTGACAAGCCTTAATGACATCTTACATTATAAAGAGTGCTATAAGGATTAAAGAGAAGATGTTGGCCCTTATGACTCAGTGTATTAAGAGATATTACTTTATAACTATTCCATGGAACAGCTGAGTCAGCTATATCTTGGTTCAAATGGTTCCTCTCTTCTATGATGTATGATGCAGCATTAGTTTTATGTCACCCCTTTGAGCCTCTAAGCCCATCAGTAAAATAAAAGGTACTTATGGTCTGGGGACTTCATCCAGCATTAAATAAGATAACCTAAATAAGCAAGTAACACAATGCATAAAACATAAAGCTACTAATACATTATTTATTTTCTGGTGGTCCTTGTTTTCTTTTAGTTTCTTTACTCATACAGACCACTTTCATACTGAAAAACTGGATTTCTCAGCATGCATGAAACTCAATTGTAGCCTACTGGTTCGTCTAGTCCTGTTGATCTGGACAAAACCATCCTTTGATCTCTGGTGGTGTGTTCACCCTTCAGTGAGGTTCTAAAGTCCAGGAAGGCTATCCAAGCCCCTCACTGCCTTTTATCAGCCAATGAATCAGGCAAACTCTAGAAGCCCCTCTGCCCTCATGTTACAAAGACTAGAAGATCCATAACTTCTACTACCTGATTTTATATAAGCTTCAACTTGTATCATTTTTGCCTTGGTTAAATGAATGTTGCTTTTTTACAAGGCATTGATGTATTTATTGATGAACTTTGGAAGTAAATGCTCCTTTGAGGTTAACATTTCAGTTGAGTAAAAAGATTCAGTTGAGTAAAAGATTAATAATGGCTGTGAAGAGAAACCAGAGTATCAACATTTCAATTTATTTGAAAAGAATTCTCACCACTAAAATTCATCTAGAAAATACAGTCTTGGAGATGATACAAATTTTAAGGTTCATTGAGTCCAAGACTGCTTTGGTGTACACCTGTCATTAGGAGAATTGAAGCCCTTGCAGAAATTTTCCTCACCAAATCAAAGATTGACATGATCAGCTCTCTACACAATTAGAAAAAAAAAAAGAGGATCCCACTTGGTATTAATTTTTCTACAATGTGTATGCACCACAGTAGAGCTCACCTCAGACTATAAATCATTGACTTGTAATTAAGCATAAAAAATAAGATTTTAAAAAAGATTTTATTGTCCCATTGAGGTACTACAAATGGCAAATTTAAAATTGATGAAAGATAAGCACAGTTACTGAGTCATTTTATATATATATAATGAATCAGTAATTATATATATTATATATAGAGAGAGACATATTTCATCTCTAGTTTAGTGTTCAGTATAATTGAATAAACTAAATAGACACAATAATAATATATGTAATTAGTGGACAATGTTATCAAGAAGAAAAAAGGGAAATTCTGATGTCCAAGCAAAAATTTACCATAACGCTTTGCAAAATTCTATCTCTCTCACAACTCAATGGTGTTTGTGACTATATATACATGTATGTAAGTGGACACTAACAATCCACCGCCTTATGGATCTTGGAACAAGAAATAACACTATATTATTCACGCAAAAAAATAATTCCCAAGTGGTATTTTTGCATAACTGTATGGGTTCAGTTTTCTATTTAGGGAATTACTTATCAAGCAATTACCATGTGCTCACCATTGTGTTATAGATAAGGCATACAGCATTGAACAAGACAGACACATGGCTCCTGCTCACAAGGAATCTAGAATCTAGAATCAATTACATGAACTTATTTTGATCATGATTGTAGATATTGCTACTAAGTATTGTAAGAATGCATAGTGGAAGAATCTATTAAGTAGAATAATTTGGTGGAGCAGTAAGGGACACAGGGAATGCTTCCTTGAGAAATGTAAAAGCTGATATTTAAAAAAGAAAAAATTTAGCCAGCCTCAGATGTGTGTGTGTGTGTGTGTGTGTGTATGTTGAGAGGTGGGCAGAGATACCAGTACACAGGGATAAAAAGCAAACAAACAAAGGAGAATGTCGGTTCAAAGTGGATTGGTTTAGCTAAAGGAATTGAAAATTACAAAGTAACCAATTTAAAAAGTCAGAGATAAGTGGTTCAAGATGAAACTGAGTAAGCTGGAGCCAATTAGATATGTGTATTTGTTATTACACATTTTAATGATATAGGAAATAAAGTAATATATGAGACAAATGTTTTATTAGAATAGCCATATTTTTCAAAAGTTTGTTTCGTGCAGGCCAAAGTGATGTTCAAAATCTATTTATTTGGAACATTATCAGCCAAGTGAGTCATTGTATTTGTATGGTCTTTATATGACAACAATACACATTGCATTCAGTTGAAAATTATGGATGGCAAGCTGCACTTTAAAATCAGAGTAGTATGTTTACAAACTATTACTTGCCTCTGGGCCTAGATATATTCAAATGTCATAAGTTCTCATTTGAAAATCAGTCTACACACAGGTTAATAACTTTCTCTCTTGAGGTATAGATGACTTTCAGAATCCTTTTGTGTTTCTTTTTCCCAATGTTAAAAAACTCAAGAAATAAGAGCCTTCCAAAGAAGCAAGTCTTTTGTTCTTGTTATTTTTATTTTCATATTATTCTTGCACAAATGTTTGGTCCATAGCATTGTTTTTCTTATTTTTCGCCTAATATGTCCCATCTAACGCTGACACTTATATTTCTGAGGAGAAATTACACCAAGAGTGGAAGATCTAAATGAAAGGAGAAAACCATATCACAAAGGGATGTTCATATAGTTTGCCTCTGCTGACCGATAGTTATAGAAATATGATAAAATTGTATTTATCTTTGTTCTCTGAGTCACACCATGAAATTTTAACTCCAAGTCAAGGATTTGAGTTCTTATTGCTTGGTGCTACTTACCTGTATTTGTAATGGTAATGTAATGTAAATGGTAATGTAATTACCTTTACCGGAAGTCTGCTTGTTCATATAGAATAAATAGATTAAAAATGTGACCAAATATTGTTACATGGTATTTTTGTCCATTTGGGCAATTATAATAAAATATTACACCGAGTGGTTTAAAAACAAATAAAAGTTTATTTTCAATTGGGAAGACTAGGAAGTATAAGATTCCATTTCCTATGAGGGCTTGCTTCATTGTTCAAGCAGGCGACCATCTTTTCATTGTATCCTCATATTACAGAAGGAGGGAAGGGAGTTTTCTGGAGCCTCTTTTATAAGGGCAATTCAATCCCATTCATGAGAGAGCTCTTTTCCTCATGACCTAATCAGCTCCCAAAGGCTTTTACCCTGGATACTATCATATTTTGGAAGTAGTTTCTTTTAACAGATAAATTTTTGGGAGATACAAATATTCAGTCTATACAAATAGGGTAAATAAAATTATCTGGGATTTAATCAAAATAGAGGGTGGTATACATTCCAAATATAAGCCATCAGATTTTCCTTGAATTTCACCCCAGGAAACTTTGTTTAAAGCATTAATGACATTTTAATGTACCTTACAAGACATTTTAATACCTTACAATTAGTGATTGTACCCTGTTGCAAATGGCATTACTACAGGGACTGGGAAGGGAGTCTCTCCCGTCAAAAATAATTTCTTAATTCTTTTGAAATTCAAAGGAATAAACCAAATTTTCCATTCACTTCCATTGTTTTGAAAATTTCTTCGGCAGAGGTGCATGTATGTTGTCACTGACATTTTCAGTGGAGGTACCAACTGATCAAACCACAATAAAAGTAACTGGAGGAAAAGAAAAGAAATCAAGGAAAAATCGTATCCTGCTTTTTATCATGGGAAAAAGTGTGAGACTAAATTG
>JAKGGE010002886.1:0-22988 GCA_023748175.1 Hoolock leuconedys | reverse complement strand
TAAATTTTTGGGAGATACAAATATTCAGTCTATACAAATAGGGTAAATAAAATTATCTGGGATTTAATCAAAATAGAGGGTGGTATACATTCCAAATATAAGCCATCAGATTTTCCTTGAATTTCACCCCAGGAAACTTTGTTTAAAGCATTAATGACATTTTAATGTACCTTACAAGACATTTTAATACCTTACAATTAGTGATTGTACCCTGTTGCAAATGGCATTACTACAGGGACTGGGAAGGGAGTCTCTCCCGTCAAAAATAATTTCTTAATTCTTTTGAAATTCAAAGGAATAAACCAAATTTTCCATTCACTTCCATTGTTTTGAAAATTTCTTCGGCAGAGGTGCATGTATGTTGTCACTGACATTTTCAGTGGAGGTACCAACTGATCAAACCACAATAAAAGTAACTGGAGGAAAAGAAAAGAAATCAAGGAAAAATCGTATCCTGCTTTTTATCATGGGAAAAAGTGTGAGACTAAATTGTTTTCTTTTAACGCTGGGGCCCTTATTACATTTCAGTAATTTCTTACCACCTTTCTCCTGTTCACCATGCTGCAGTCATGCCGATCTTCTTTCACCTTGGACATACCAGCACTTCCTTACATATCAAGGGTTTGCTACGCTGTCTCTTTTGCCTGGAACGGTAATTTTTGTAACTACTATTAACCCAATGGCACTTATTATGGGCCAGGTGATTTCAAGTGCTTTCTCTGGTTAACAGATTAAATTTTCATATCACACCCAAGGTAGGAACTGTTGTTGCTTCCATGTAATAGATGAAATTCACTGAATGTACTTTCATCTGAATGCTCTTTCTCCCTTTCGTGTGACAACACCCTCAGTTTTTGAATCTTTGCTTGACATCACTCTTCAAAGAGATGATGATTCCCTCCATGGAATTTAGTCAATGACAGCAGGGGAAGGGAAGGGGTGGGAGGTATCTTCTTGGAGACACTAAATAAATCATAGATGTGAGATTGCCCATGTGTCCACATGATTTGTTCTATTCCATTCTACTCCTCCAGAAACAACAACAAAAACAAAGTAAACAAAAGGTGGAAATGAGCTTGGGAGAAGATTGGTTACTTGTAATCATTTTCTATCTTAGCCTATGCCCTAAAGTAACAAATAACTATTGGACACGCGTGCTCAGTCTGGGAGAAATGGCATAGATGAAGGGTGGAGCGGGAATCGGGGTTTTCGATGTGACTATACCAGCCTGTCTGGGGTGGGGGTTTGGATGTGAGTGCAGTGAAAGAGGCAGCTTCAAAAACCAGATTAGAGCACTGAGAAGTACAGCTTGAAACCTGTGATACACAAATCTCATCGGTGGCAATCTCCACATGTTGAGGGGAGGGGATCTGGCGGGGTGACTTTGGATCATGGGGGTGGTTTTTTCTCATGCTGTTCTTGTGATAGAAAGTTCTTACAAGATCTGATGGTTTTAAAGTGGCAGTTTCCTGCTCTTTCTCTCTCTACGCTGCCATGTAAGATGTGCCTTACTTCCCCCTTTGCCTTCTACCATGATCGCCAAGGTTCCTGGGAGCCTCCTAACCATGTGGAACTGTGAGTCAATTAAATTTTTTCTTTATAAATTACCTAGTCTCAGGTAGTATCTTTTATGGTGGTGTGAGAACAGACTAATACAGGCCCTGAATGGAAATCAGGGGAGTGTGGATAGAGGTACGTGAGGTGAAAGACACTAAAAATCTTTGCAAGGTAGTTTGAGAGTTACCAGAATCATAAAACCCTTAATATATTACAGATATTAGATATATGGTCAAGTGAAAGCGCCTGTTGTACTTACTCAGCTTGCATTGAGGGAAGTTGTAGAAACATTTTTTTCTCTGTGCTACTTACTGGCCATTGCCCTCTATGAGGGACTCATGGTGTCCATGCTGGCAGGTGATGTTAGATAAAGTTTGCACATAATTATCTTGTAAAATTGTGTTTCTACCTATGCTAGGGGCTAAAAGGGGATTAGCACAATTAGCTAGGGCTAATTGTGTTTCTGCTATACTAGGCTAAAGGGATCTGGACATCAAAATTTGAATGATGATTTTAAATAATTGTTCCTCTCTTCATCTTGCATTTTCTCTCTGTTATCCTCCTAGCTTCATATTACTATTAGAAGTTGATTTTTTTCTTTTATTTTAATGTTGTTTATTCTTGTTTTTATTATTCTATACATTGTTATTTGTTTTATAATCTCTCACAAATCCTTTGCTTTTTGTTACAAGGGGGTACCCTTTGATTAACATATACAGAGAGAAAGTTTCCATAGGCTTAAATCTTTGGGGTGTATTATTCTTGTTTTCATTACTGCAAAGTGACACTGTTTATTTGACATGAAATTGGTATATGGTTAATTGTACTTTTTCTTTAAACCAATTTCCTTTATTCTTATGAGGTCATTTGGTCCTCAAGAGGGACCATACTGGATAATAGGTGCAGGGAAATATTGGGGTAGCAATGATTCTTCCTCAACTCTCTAGGAGCCTGATCTTGTAGAGGTATTAAAAATTTCTGGACAGTTGCTGTCCAACCTTAAAAGTGGTTCCTGAGAGGTTGTGTCTCCAGTTTGACTCTTTACATGCTGAATGGGCAGCTGTTCAGAGGGTTTGACACGCCCTAGGTGTTAGCATTTTCTTTTCTCTTATAACTTTCAATCTCCCTCTCCCACCTTTTTTTTACATTTCAAGAAAAGATAAGTAGTATTCACTGGTTCTCTAGGGTGTGGGTCAGGGGATCTTTGGGGTCCTTAAGACCTTGGGGTCCATGAGTCAAAAACTATTTTCAAAATAACATTAAAAGGGTGGTATTTTTCATTTCCATAATCCATGACCAGAGTTCTCCAGAGGCCACCTCATCTAATATCTGAGAGACTGAATACAGAAGCAGATATTAAAAATGTAAAAACAAATGCACCACTTTTTTCCTAAAATTATTTGTTGTATTTTGAAAATACACTTAAAAAAAAATCAAACTGTTAATGTGTAGTGGGTTTAGTATGGTTATTTAATGAATGAATACATAAATAACCGTCTTTCTCATTTTTAAATTTTGATTATGGTAAATATTGTTGGGTGTTAACGGTTTTATAGGAATGAAAAAGAGACTTTGCATTAAACAAAAGTACTAGGGGTCCTCACTAATTTCTTTAAGAATATAAGGGTACTGAAACCAAATAGTTTGACAATCATTGCTTCAAGACTTCTAGCATATCAGTAGTAACCTTTTATTTGTGAAGGGGAGAGTAATTGAGAAGAATTGAAGGAATAGAATCCCAAAAGAGATAGCATTGGTGGAGAAGGTAGGTGTTGAGGGCTCCCATTGGATGGAAGGCTCTTGGAGGGGCAGAGGCTATGACCTCTGAGCTATCTTTGTCTCTCAGTGTCAGCATTATATACAACACATAGGAACAGCTCAATGAAATTTGGGTATTGAATAAACTGATGGTGAATGGTAAATACAATTCACCAGAGTGAAATGTACATTTGATAGATATACAAAGGTCTAATTGGGGCTAGTCCTGCCATCAGCAATTTGGATGAGCTTTTATTCATTCAATTTTCAATTCATTCATTTATTCAACAGTTATTGAAGGTTACCTGTATGCATCGAGCCTGACTTTGTGTAAAGTCAAATTATGTCTACAATTTTTTTCATCTCTAAAAGGAAGCTTCGGACGAACTGTGAGCTTCCCTTCAACAATGTCTTCCTCAGGATATACAAAAAACTCTTCTCTTTGTCTCTGTTAGATAAGCTAACACATGAAGAAGATAATTCTCCTCAGGCAAAAATCACTGTCCACTTTGACAACTCTTTTTAGAAACTTCCAGTGTGAATGGGTCTACTAACGTTGTGTGTTTCTGATTAGGAAATGGTCAAGTTTGTGAATGAAAAAATGTAAAAATTATGAAGTCAACTCAATGTATTTTCCTAAGATTTGGCCCAGTATCAGGCTTCCAACTGAATAATTTTAATTTAGAGGGAACTTGGAAACCCTACCAGTTTCTCTCCCCAACAGAAAGATGATGATCAAGTTCTTTTTGTGAAAATCTGAGGGACTTTGTGCAGTGAATGCAAGCTTGAAAACTCGTTTCATTTGCTCACAAATGGGCCATGACTTTTGGAATAAATGAGTTGCCACTTTCTTTTAGTCATTTGTCCACAACTTCTGTTCTGATTGGCAAAGTCTTAGGAGTATTCAAACCCCATGCTTGCCTGTTTCTTTGGAGATACTTGTATGGATAAACTTCCCACATGTATTAATTTTCTGCAGGTTATGTTACAATTTTAAGCAACCCCCAAATCTCTTAGTGGCTATAAAGGGTTTATCTCATGGTCACATTTCCAGATTGACTGTGGGTTGGGGTAGCACTACTACTGCTCAATATCTTCTTCGCCCCCAAGAATCAAGGTTGAAGGCGGGCATGGTGGCTCACCCTACAATCCCAGCACTTTGGGAGGCTGAGATGGGAGGATCACCTGAGGTCAAAGTTTGAGACCAACCCTGACCAACATGGAGAAACCTTGTCTCTACTAAAAATACAAAATTAGCCAGGCGTGGTGGTGCATGCCTGTAATCTAGCACTTGGGAGGCTGAGGCAGGATAATTGCTTGAACCTGGGAGGTGGAGGTTGCAGTGAGCCAGGGTTGCACCATTGCCTGGGAAACAAGGGTGAAACTCTGTTCCCCCCCACCAAAAAAATCAAGGTTGAAGAAGCAGCCATCATCTGGGATAATGCTTTCTTGGGAAAATGAAACAGACACATGGTTGAATCATACAATGGCTCTTATGTAGAATGTGGCATATGTCACTTTGGTTCTCATTCCAGTTGGCCAAGCATGTCACATGCAGCTTGAGTTCAGTGGGGCAGGGGAATAGCTCCCTTCTCACAAAGGGTTTTCTGTATAACGGCAATAGGCAGGGATGCATATTTCTCAGAAAGGGAAGGAAGTGAACAATTCAGAATTATTAAAAGCTGAATCTAGCTGCTATTTCTTTCTTTTGCAGGGATATTGTATGGGAATTTTTTCTCTCTATCAAGTTTATTTTTGCTACCTTGGCATCTAAAAGTGGAAAGGGGATCACAAGGTAAAAGCTATAGTTTACGGGCCTGCTAGAGCACAGTTCTAAGATCATTTTCAGCATCCAAGATGGGTCTTGGTGTTTCTGCCATGGAATTGGGAAAACACGGAAAAGCGAAAGAACACCACCCTTCACCCAATAGAAACAAGAAAAATAAACCCACAGTCACTACTCACACTTCCCTTGTTGTCCCTTGGTGTCCCACAAAGGAAGAAGTAGTGATTGAGAGGTCTGGCTAACATGCATTTTTTCTCCTTCAGCTCCTGGTGCCTGCGTTTGTGAAATCTCCACCTGTTGTGATGTCTCTGAGCTTGGAGTACAGGGTGTGACAATGCCCTGTCATTGAACTGTAGAAATGGAATTCAAGGAAATGGCCCAGAAGCCTAAAATGTACTCGTATTGCCTTTCCCAAAAACTCTCCACGTTTCCCTCTGCTTCTGCTGGTGAGCCATTAACATTTTCACTTGGACTATTACAATAGTCTTCTAATTGGTTTCTCTGCCTTCCTTATTTATACCCTGATAACCTATCTTTCTCCCACTCCAGTGAGCACCACAAGTACAAACTAAATCATGTTACCACTCTGTAAAAATTATTCCCAGTTTCTACCTGTTTCAGCCACAATTCAATTGCTGGAAAAATGGGATAATATCTACTTCATAGGAATGGGTATGAGGGATAAAAAAGAATTATATGTGAAGCATAACACCCAGTACATCTCAATAAATGGCAGCTAATGATTATTACCAGATAAAATCCAGAGTCCTTTATCAACACCTACCAGGCCCACTCCAGGTCTGGTTTGGTGTACTAACTTCATCAGCTGTATTTGACTGCAACACATCCCCACCCTACTATCTCTACCTGCACCCTAATACTATAGCTTTGCTGACTATCCTCAGTTCCCTAATCAGACCATCTGTTCTTCAGTCCACGGCACTGCCTACATGCTGATCTCTGGAATTTATTTCCTCCTGAGTCTACCTAGGCCCCCCCTCGTTGGGAATGAAGATGTGTTTCCAAAGTCTCCACAGTCTGATGTTTATACAGCCCCTCTGGGAGAACTAACTGCTTCCTCCATTTGACACCCCCTGAATCATGTCACTTCTGGTGCTGGATTGCCTTCTCTTTTTGTACTTTTCTTTCCTGCTACTATGAGCTGTATGAGGGCAAGGAACTCCATCTTGTTGTCTCTCTATATATGGACCACAGTGCCTAGTAGGTATTGGGTGGTCAACAAATGCTTTTTAAATGAATGGACATGATAAATGGGAAAAAGAGGTGGAGAGGGGTTGGTAAGGAGAATGGGTTATGATTAAGCAAAGGCACATTAAGATTTGAAGATTTGAGAGGGCTTACAATTGAAAACAGGCAGAAATTGCTACACTAAGATTTGAAGATTAGGGGGTGCAAGGTGAGAGAAAACAGAGTACAAAACAGAAGCACAAAAAGAGAGGCAATCCAGCATTAGAAATTGGCATGATTCAGGGGGCCATCAGTGGAGGGAAGAAGTTAGTTCTCTAGAGGGTCGAGCCTAGAGTGAGAAACCAGAGTAGGTCTCTATCTTGTGTGTGGTAAGTGGGTCAACACAGCCTTGGGGTAAAACTGGCTTTGGTACTTGGTCCTTAGGAGTAATTTATCATGAAAAAAATCCTGAGTTAAAGAACCTACCGATGGGCATTTTCTTAATATAATGTAAGTAGGTTTTTTTTAATAAGTGCTTTCTTTAGTACTTTAAATCTTGACATGTCATGCTGCTCCTGGGATTAACCAGCCATGTGAAGCTGAGTGGGAGTGCAAAGGTAAGATTAAACAAGTAATTCTATTTGTCTGCACCTGCGCCATTGTTTAGCTAGAAAAATTAGAATTCCTATTTAAAGCCTTTCAACATGTTTTAATAAATGTTTAGGGTGGAAGAACCATGTTTGAGGCAGGGGAGGGAGCAGGCATTCCCTGGGAATGACATCTTTATTAACTTCATGGGTAATGCGAAGCCTTGCACCTGGGATGCTGAATTTGGGGAAATGGGAGCAGCAACAAAGAAGAGAGAACCTGGCGAACAGAGCATGTCCATGCACAGCACCCCTCTTCTTTCTCTGTGATACAATGATTGCAGCTTGGGAGGACAATGGTCTGGTTTCAGCATCAGGCGAATGTGTGTTCAAATGCTGGTTCTTCCACTTTGAACTTGTTATCTTGGACACTGTTTTGGTTGCTGAAGCTCTACATTCCTAGTTTTCTCAGCGTACCATTTATGGAGAACTTTCTTTGCACTATATGATGTAGTTTATCTTTTTAGCACCGTTGTGCATTTGTGTTAAGTTATACATACCATAAAATTTACAATTTTAACCACTCTCCAGTGGCATTAACTACAGTCACCATGTATCTGCCTTATTCTTCTTATTCTTACATCAATCCTATATGAGGAAGGTGTTATTATTATCTTTCTTTTCACAGATTAGGAAGCTGTGAGGCTCTGAAAGTTAAGTAATGATGACTCTCTTTTAAGATACTTGGTTTTCAGATTGCTTAATATGAAAACTATTATTATTATTTACATTTCCAGGACCACAGGCCAGACATCTTATTTAGATTGTTGAGAGGGAAAGAGACTTGTGGAAGTTTTAGATTTCCAGATGCACTGGCAGAGATACCTGCATCGGCAGAGGGAGGCAGTGAAATAGGCGGCACTGCCCAGCTCTGCCTCCGGTGACAGCAGGTGGGGCGTAGGTCTAGCCTCGTGGATCTCTCAGGGCTGCCGACTCCAATCAGAGCTTTGCAGGGGAAGGAAATGAGTTAAAGCCTGTCTTCGAACACGTTTGTATTGATTCTGTCAGTTTCTGGCTGCTTGCTGACAGGAGATAGATGGCTCATAGCATTAGATAGGCACAGCACATTGCGTCCCCCATCTTGGGGCTCCCTGATCGACACGAAATTTTTAAATTCCTAATCAATATTTTATCCCCAGCACAAGGCGGTGATCAGGACTTCTTCGCGGGGGCATGTGCTCACACTACTGGGACCCAGTGGATGTGAAGAGGTAATGAGGAGGGCCATCCGGTTCTGGGGAGGACTGCAGGCAGTGTTCGCTACTTGAAGGCGATTATTTTATTGCTTGCCAGGACAGAATGGTCCTCAGAGATCCGATGGTTCAGCGCACTCCTATAAAAGGAGAAGAATCCTGAAGATGGAGAGATGATGTGGTTGGACCCCTTGAGATTTGTCTAAGCACAGCAAAACTAGAGAGACCAGAATGTGGCCTTCTGAGATTCTGGTCCAAAGCCCCTTTCCAGCGAAACCATACCCAGGAGGTGCCCACAGGGTGCCACAGATGCCCAGCAGATATTTGTCTGGTATTGAATGAATGCTGAAACTTGGGGAAGGCAAAGTCTGGGCTGAATAAGCCTTCATGCTTATTAAGCGCTAAGTGTAACCATTTTTTCTAAGTTCGTTATGTGAAAAATATCATTGATCTCCCATGAAAATCTCCATGAAATATCAGCTCCCATGAAGCAGGAGCTATTGTTACTCTTATTTTATATATAGCAAAAAACTGAGGGCACCAAGGCATGAGTGGGTGGTCAAGACCACCAGCTGGTAAGAAGTGAGGGGTGTCTGCACTGGAACACAGGCAATGAGGCCCTGGACCTGGGCTCATCACTGCTGTGTAATGTTGCCTCCCACACAGATGGGCCTTCCTTTTCCCCAGGTGCCTTTGCACCCCATGTACAACTAATACTTACGTTTCATCACAGGGAAAGGAACTGAGAAAAGAGACCAATTCTCTGACCAGCCAGTAGATCTGAAGGAGAAAGCAATCTGTCCAAACCTAGGAAGGGTTTTCAATGGTGCTGGATGAAGAAAGATTCTGAAAGCACAGGGCAGACTTGAAGGCATTCAGAGGCTTAGCAACTGGATTGGGAGGACAAGACCCCTTGGTTTCCGAGGAGGCTTCGCATGGGAAGTGATTGCTCCCTAAAGAAACCTTGATGATACTACAACTTGGTGTGAGGCCTGCTAAGGAATGCTGCAGTGGAAACTCCAGAGAGAGAAAAATCCCTGAACCTTTCCACTGGCTCTAAAGGCTTCCCTACAGGACTTGCTCCCTCCTGCATTTTTCTCCTTAGTTTCTTCCCTCTTTGCCCTTGTCTCCTCTCACTGAACTCTGGGTTCCCTGTAGTCACTGCCTCATCACACAGCTGTCCCCTTGGCCCGAAATACTTTCTCATCCACATGTTGTCCCATGGCTGGCTTCTCTTCTTGTGATTCAGGCTCGGCTGTCAGCACAAAACCCTTCATCCCTGAGCAGCTAGGACAGTGCCTCACATGGCAGAGTGATGAACAAATACTGCCTGAATTAAAGAGGGAGGTGGGGTATTTTTGAAGACCCTCAGGTGTCAGGCAAGCACACTGCAACTAAGAAAGATGAGTGAAAGAGATGATAAAGAGTAGCCCTAAGGAGGGCCAGGGCCTATGGCGACCATCCCTGGGTGGGGATCCTGCTCCCTGCCTGCAAGGGAGGGATTCACGCCACGTTTGGGCCAGCTCTGATAGCTGCAAAGTGCTTTCTTTTGGATATGAAACTCAACCTGTATGGCTTCTACCCACATTCCGGGGTCTTTTATTGCAATCCTGGGCCCCCTGAGGTGATGCTCCATCAGCAGAAACCACCTGAGGCACACAGAGCCCACTCATTCCCGGCTGACTGTGCACGGGAGGTGGAGCACGGAGAGTAGCTGTCGGGCTTGAGCTGCAGGGATCATGATACACTGTGTGGTGTTTTGGCTGTCAGGGGATTGGCTTCGCTTTTCCAAAGGAAACATGCAGGGGAGTGGGTCAATGTTTAGCACAGTCTTCCTAAAGGTAGAAGGAGGGTTTTGCCAAACAGGGGAAGAAATGCCAAAGAGTTGGCTATTTTCCCTTTAAAAGGAAACCCTGTTACAAATGCAGGGGGTAATAATAATGCTTTATTACACTTCCACGTTGTTTATAAATTGTAAGGCCTTTTTAGGCATATTATTGGGTGCTCTCATCAATCTTCTTAGATACCGAGACAGATATCACTGCCTTCAGAGACCAAGAGCTTGTCTAAGACTACTCTGCCTAGTAAAGAAATCAACACCCTGTCCCTTCTCAAAATGCTTTACTCACACACTATGGATGACTTCAAGCTTATCTGTGATTACAGAGAGCTGTGCTCGCATAAAACCTGAGTGCATAAAAAAATCACCGGGAAGCTTGGTAACTAAAAGTACAGATTCTCAGAGATTCTTATTCCACAGGTCTGGGGTGGGGCTGGAAACTTCATTAGTTCTAATAAGCTCCCAGGCGACACTGATCCTGTGTGGCTCTGGCATGGACAACCCCAGCCCTGACCGGGTGGCCGAGGCTGGCTGCCCTTATCGCTCTCTGAGGTGTGGTAAGCAGCAGGTAAAGCTTGTTTGTAGCTGTTACGAGAGTGATTCATTTCATCCCACAACGACCCTATGAGATAGCTACATTTATTATTCCCATTTTGGGTGTGGAGGTTAACTAGCTTGCCCAAAGTTCATTTTGGTAGTGGCTAAGTCCAAGTTTAGCAGCTGAAATTCAGAGCAATGAATTTCCAACCACAATGGTTGAAATCTCTACTCCTTCCTGAAAGTGAGAGAGTTTTCTGGCTGACTCTTCTCTTCTCCCTGGAAGAGAAGGACCTGGCATTCCACTGGACACTAGTATCCAAGCTGAGGGTCCTCTGAGTTTTAGGGAAACAGATTTGGGTACTTTCTAGAGGGTCTGGAATATCCCAACAGCTGGGTGCTGTCTGTATCACCCTAGTTTATAAGGTATCAGGTCGTACCCACAGGGGTGACAAACAGACCACAGCAACCCTGGGCAAGCACTTTTTACGGATCAGGCCTGGGGTGACTTATCTGAGCATTTAGTTAATTCCTGTCCTGCAGCACCACAAGAGCCCTTTCAGAACTTTCCTGCTTTTGATGTTTAAACAGAGACGAGAGTGCATTAAACTCTAAAAATTTATGTGTTAGCAAAAATTCAGGACCTCCTCCCACAGAATCTCTGCATTTAAAAAGGATTAAGAGATAAAGCAATGACCGACCAACAGAATTCCATTTTAGAGGGAAATGCTTTTGCAGTGTTGGGCACTGATTGTCAGCAGGCAGAAGGGGTGGTTTGGATCAGGGGTCCTCGCTTTCCTCCCGGTGCTTTCCCGTCATAGCCCAGACACAGGTGTGGTTCTGCAGTTATTTGTAGGGAATGTCTGTTTTAATGACTGGCTTCCCACAGGGACTGGAAGCTCCGTGAAGTAGACTTCAACTGTTTTGCTCTTACTGTTGCCCAAAGCCAAAACATGTGGTGGAATTGAAGCTTGGTCACAACTCAAATGTGCAGAAAATGTGACAGTGTTTTTCTGTAACTGTCACTAGCCCCCATTTTTTGCTATTGTGGAAAGATTTAATCTTGACATAAGGGTAAGCTTTAGTCAAATTCTGGCTGAATGTGTAGTCTCTTTTTCACTAATTGCTCAAACAATTAAAACTCAGTCACTTTAAAATTCTAACTTCATATCAGGATCATCTTCCCTTCTCAAGTGTTCTTTTCTCTTCTCCTATGGGATGGCACCTGGTGTGCAGGTGAGAAGCTTATGGAATCAAAGCAACAAAGGTGGGAGAAGGTTTCTGTCTCTGGTTTGTGTGTTGGTTTTGGTTTGGTCTGGCTAAATCGTGGTGTGCAGTAGTTGGTCCTGTCTGATCTGGGGCATCATCCTCTGTTCTCACCGCATTGATTGTCTAAGTGGCTCTAGTTGGTGTAACACATGGTCTGTCTTGTTGGTTCAGTCATGTGACCCTATACTACCCAACCAACTTGTGGCTCTACTCAGTTCTTGCTATCCACCCCGTGATCCTCTGAAATTTCCAGGGTTACATGTGTATTGTTATTAGTGTGTGTGTGTGTGTGTGTGTCTGTGTGTGCAGTGAAGAAGCTTCTTCCCTCAATAGAGTGGAGTCCTTTGATGAGAGAAGGGGGCCCTTTCCCCTGACTTAGAATTCTGAAGGCAACCACCTGGCAGGGTACCCTGGAAGGGGACAGGTGGTCCCCTTTCTCAGGACATCCTACTTGTAACTCTCTTCTGTGATTTTCTTTGAGCATTTCCTCCTCCAGTGAGAGGAAAATTGCTACCACTTCATATCTTCCATTCTGTCTACTCTATGGGTTCAGAAGAGACCCATTTTCTGAAGAGCTTGGCTCTGTTGCACAAACCAGGGCTTTCAAGATTATTGTGTTTCACATGGATTTAAAAGTTGACTTGAATATCAAACCCATTGTTTCTTGAGAGACTGAATGCTTCATTCTGTCTCCCACTCCTGCATACTTCCCAAGCCATTGGATAGCAGGACCCTGAGGGAGGAGGCCTTTTGAGCAACACGAGGCTGCACTAAATAACCAGGGATAGAAAAATACATAGCATGATGTTTCAAAAATACTGTCCTGCGGGACTGGAATGTATTTGTGAAATGGAACAGTGGTAGTGTGTGGAGTCAGGTGAATTACTCAGCTAAAATTAGGGTTCATTTTGGGGTCCTCAGAGCCTCAGAATGTTGAATAAATAAAGACTGATTGGGAGATTCCGGACATCACACACATAGGGGAGGCCAAAGGTCACATGATTATTATGATCATGAATGCTTCATTTACAAGATTTTTTCCTACAGACCATTTTATTTTATAATTTATTCTTCATTTTATCAAAACAATGACATTTTGTGAGGCATAGTGTTGGACATGTTCCTATGTAAGGGGGACAAAATTTATTAAATTGAGAGTCTTTTCCTTTTTTCTCAGCCCATCAAAAATCATCCTTGCTATCTAGCCCCATTTTCTCTCATTTTTTTCCCAGAGAAAAGGATTCTTATTTGTTGAGAAAGCTTAAGTGTCTATATCATAAAGTGCTGAGGGGAGGGCAGAGGATTTGGGAAGAAGTCTCCCTTGCTCACTCCCACCTCCCTTACCCTGCTTCCCTGCCTCCCCCTTCTCCCTCCTTCCTCCAATTTCTCTCTCTTTCTCTCCCTTTCCTTCCCTCCTCTTCCCAGGCATTCTCTTTAGAGCTTTGGGCTTCTTTCCCTCATGATCTAGCCAGGGTGATAGACACTTAGGGTCTGGATTCAGTGTCTGGAGAATCAAGAGCCTCAGGGACTCCAAAACTTCAGGTTTCACACATCCCACTTGGCTCCACCTGGGCTCTGCTGTGGGGGGAACTGGGCATGAGGCCCAGCTAATAACAAAAGTGGTTCCTCTGTCCCACTGGGCCATGGTCCTCCGTGCACAGCTCCCTCAAGAATTCCTGAATAAAGAGCAATTTATCAGGCTGGAATTTAGGTCACCCGTGTCAAGCACTGGGGTCAGTGGTGATCAAGACAATGGATCCAACCCTCCCAGGGAGGTCCCTGTCCAGAGGTGGGAGAGGGACAGATGCACAAATCACAGCATTGTATGGTGTGTGCTGTGCCAGGGATATGTACCAAGTGCTTTAGAGCACCTGGGAGACATCAGCCCTTCTGACCTGGATGGCTGGCTGGAGAGATGGGTCTGAGCTGGGAAGAGAGGCGGTGGCACTGGCAGAGTCAGGGGAGGTGAGGGAGCTGTGTTGGTTGTGGGTAATCTGATGAGGAGATTGTTTGTAGACAAATTAGAGTAGGAGCTGACAAGGGGGTTTCAAATAGAAACAAGTAATGAGTGTCTAGGATCAGGAAGAGGGAGTCAGGGGGTAGGTAGAGATGTGGGCGTCCCATCTCTCATGGAAGTGAGGGGTTGGAGCTGTGAATGGGAGTGAGGCCAGGGAAGGGGAGGAAGAGGAGGCAAGAGGCCCAAGAGCAAACCTGAGAATACCCGAGCTTGGGGCAGAGAAAGTAGGCAGGAGGGCCAGAGGAAGGGAGATAGAGAGCCAGCAGTGCGTCTCTGCAACCTGCATCAAGGTAGCAGCAGACCTGGGGCCTCCTGGTGTCCAGCTGAAAGAGTATACAGCCCATATAAGCTTTGTACTACTATTACTGCACATATTTATTCATCATAGCTGCTACCTTAAGTAGTATAGATGGCAGAGCTAGGCTAAGCACTTTAGTGTATAAAGATAATGTACACTATACAATGTACAAGATAAGGTACACTACACACAATGTACAAGATAGTACGCATGCAATGTACAAGATAATGTAAACTAGTGCTTAGCCTGGCGTCTGGGTGCATTTTTGAGACGAATACTCAGTTTGTCACCCAGGCTGGAGTCCGATGGCTTGCGATCTCTCAGTTCACTGTAGCCTCAACCTCTCCCGGAGCTCAAGTGATCCCTCCCTACCTCAACCTCCCAAGTAGCCCCACAGTCCTACAGGTGTGTGTGGTATGCCATGGAGTACTGGCATTTTTTGGTGGATGGGGTTTCTACATGTTGCCCAGGCTGGTCTCAAACTCTTGAGCACAAGCTATCTGCCTGCCAGCCTCCCAAGTGCTGGGTACAGGTGTGAGCCACTACATACAAGCCTATCTCATGAGAGTGCCAAAAATTCCATAGAACCAGGCATAGTGTTCCCCATTTACAGAGCAGAGAGAACAAGTTCAGAGAGGTTAAGTAGCTTTCTCCAGGCTCTTGTGTCATGTCTCTACAAACTGAGTCAGGGTATTAGGATTGGAATCAGGCTTTTGAACCCCATGTTGGCATTGCTAGGCTACTTGTCTTAAAGAACTACTGGAAGACAGCATTAGCCTCTCCTAGACTTGTAGAAATGCAGTGTGTCGAACTTCACATCCAACATTTACTGCATCCAGAATCTGCACATTTTTAATGAGGGTGCCTAATGCACTCATTAAAGTTGAGATGCTCTGCTGGACGTGCGTCTGCTCATCCCCTACCTTCTCACCATGTGTAGAAGGGTCCACTCTACCCTTCATTCTTTGCTTCCTCTCCTGTCCTCAGCCCACTTCCCTATTGGGCTTGGGCATTGTTTGGTTTACCTTCCAAAGACCTGCTCTGCTCTGTGATGACCAAGAGGCTTGCACTTCTAAGTCTATACTTAGTTTGCATTGCATGTCAGTGTAGCACTTGAAGTTTCTCAAATGAGTGGTTTGTCAGAAAATCATTGGTGTGAAGGAGCCAGGCAGCTTTTCCTTGGTGACATTCTGTCCCCGAAGATCTGACTTCAGGCTCCATATCTGTTGCTCCCCAACTGTGCTGATCAGATCCCAATCTCGCTGATCCTATTCTGACTGAGCACACACAAAGCCCATAAAACCTGGCCCCCTCTCCCTACCCACCTAGGGGAGCTACCCTGCCTTGTGCTGGTGTTCCCCCACATTGTCTGTCTGCAGAAAGGGTACTCAACCGCTATTGGGTGTTATGCTCAGTCGGTGATTGACCACGAGAAACATCACTGTAACAGTTACTTTCATCCTAATACCTTCTGTATGCCAGGGACCATGCTAGGTTTTATAATTCTCATTTTACAGAGGATGATGATGAAACTGATTCCTAGAAATGTTAAGTGACTTGCTCAGGGGCTACATGGTAAGTGGATAAGCTGGGATACAATTCCATGTTTGTCCTGACTCACAAAGGTGACACCTTTCTCACGTCCTGCACCTCCTTTTTAAGGCTTAGCATTTCTAATTTCTCTTGGTTAAAGGGACAAGAGTCACTCAACGAATCCTCACTTGAATGTCCAAGTGTAGTGGTTGTTTTAGCATACATCAGAATCAGCAGGGAGGCTGAGTAAAATACCCTGTTTCAGCAGTTCTATGAGGTGGGAGCTGGAGCATTTGCCCTTCTAACAAGTTTCCAGATGCTGCCTGGAATAGGCCACACTTTTGAGAACCATTGCCCTGGTTAAGCAGGGAAGCAGAGGGAAGCTGAGAAGTGTGTGGGCAGCAAAACTCACTGCTATTCCCATCACCTCTGCCCCATGGCTGTCGCGGGAGCAGTGCTGTGGTAACAAGCTCATTTATTGCTTCCTGAGTGTTCTTTCTCCAATAGAGCAGAGCATTGGTTATTTGCATGTTTCAGTTCTGTATCTACCCTTATCTGGGCAGTGTTTGGAAGCTGGGCCATTGCCCTAAACTTATGGGGTAAGCCTGGTCAACAAGCTGAAGATTTGAAAAACGATGCGATCACATAAGTAAAGGCCACTGGAAGAAAGCATGTTTGTTATGGGCATTTTCCAGGAACCCGGTACTCTAGTTCAGAGAATAAAAAGTCTCATTCACTCAACTAGATGGCTTATCTGGAATTTACTTTGAGATTTTACTGAAACAATGGGATTAATCATTTACTTTTTCCCTGAGTTCTTTCTTTATTGTGTATAGGCCAGGTTCCAAAAAAGAGGGATTTTTATTTGAATATCCAAGAATCATAGGGCATACAGCATGTTTGGATGGACCACTAGGGGTCTGTCTGCATAGAAACCACTAGGCATTGTGGTAGAGAGAGAAACTCATGATGCATATGGAGCACTGGCATCCAGAGACACTGGGCTGTGGAAGGTTAAATGGAGCGGTTATGAATCCTGGCTCACTGCCATTTGACAGCTAGAGGGTCTATGGGGCATATTACTTAGCCTGTCTGAGTCTCATTTCTCCAGAATCAGGGCTGATATAAAAATATTTAAACGATGCCAGAAATAGCAGAGGCACTTACTAGTCAAGAATGGATGAGGCCAGATCGAAGCAAACGCCAGCTGTAAACAAGCCAGAACCGAGATGGACTCCTGGCTTGCATTTCAAGAATGATGGCGGGTCTCACATGGTTTATCTCTATGCAGGGAAACAGATTTTACTAAGTGAGGAGGTTGGGGTGTGTATGTGTATGTGTGCACTCAGAGAACAACAGGAAACTTTCCCAACAGTGAGGCCACACATATTCTCTGGCTGTTTTGGGACCAGGAGAGTTACCTTTGTTGGAAGACCTGGGTCGCAACTGCTGGCCTGCACCCCACCTCTTTCTACAGGTAGCTGGTGGATGTGAAGTCAAGACTAAGAGAGATGGTTTCACTGGTTGGCATTTCTTACCGTTGCTATCTTTGGGGAGGTATAAGGCCAGAAACAATTACTATCTCTGATATATTGAAAAGTACAAAAAGATTGGGTAAAGATCTCTCAATCAGACACAGTGGGAGGAACTGAACACTTCTTGCGTGGCTGTACAACGTGGCTGCCCTGGGTAATGTTTTCACAGGAAATAGGACAATAATAGTACCTGCCTCATTGGCTTGAATTGAGAAGGAAATGAGATAATGGTGTGAAACAACTGGCACATAGTGGGACCACAACAAAGGCTGTATGTGGGACCATTACATGGGACCATTAATTTCCTAGGCCACTTATTGCCTAATGGGAAGAGGCGCTTTAAGGCTCAGGAGGATCAGTCTACTGTCACGAGGCCAGTGGAGCAGGGGATTTTACTTGCAATGCCTGCATGGACTCAGTTCATTGACTCTGAGTCAGTCCTTACTCAGGCTTTTGTATCAGAATTAGACAGATGAGGTAGTTGTAATCTGGAGAGTAGGTAAATGAAAATATTTGTTGTGTTGGGTGAAATTCTATCCAAGCAGTATAAGGAGGAAGTGCTTCCTGGCCACAGGGTCTTGTCAGAGAGTTTACACAAGGTTGGTGGGAGGTATAACCTCCCAGTTACACCCAAGCTTGGCGTGGGTGGCCATAGAGGCCTGGAGAGCCCGCGACTATACCCAGCTGGGAAACCAGTGGGTCAGTGGTGTCTGTGAGGATGAGGGAGGCTGGCCATGGGGGCATATGGACATCCCACTGTGTCATCTAAGGTCAGATGTGACCCCTGACCACTCTTGCAGGGAAGTGTGGCAGCCATGAGGGAAAAAAGTTGGAGGAGGAGGGGTCTCAGTTGGGTTCAGGCACCTGCTGCCAACAAATACCATAGACTGGGTGTCTTCTGAAGACAGATATTTATTTCCATACTTCTGAAGGCTGGGAAGTCCAAAATCAAGGTGCTAGCAGGAATTGGTGTCTGATGAAGGCCTGTTGCCTGGTTTTGTAGATGGTGCTGTCTCACTGCATCCCCACACAGTGGAAGAAGCAAAGAGAAGTAGCTCTCTGGGGCCCTTTCGCCAGGGAGCACTAATCCCCATCCATGGGGCTCTGCTGTATGACCTAATCACCTCCCAAGCCCCACCTCCTAATATATCATCACCCCGTGAGGTGAGAATTTTTAACACAGGAATGTTGGGATATGTAGGCTTTCAGACCATAGCAAGGACCATCTTCACTGCAGCTCTAGGAGAAACTGTGATTCAGGTTACTGCTGTCCCCTGGAGCACCTGGGCTGGGGCTGAGGGATCCGAAAGCACACCAGGGCGGAATGAAGATGCAGGCACAGGCCCTCTATTTTTCCTTGTGCTTTTTGAGCTGCCATTTGCAGAAACGTCGTTTCACCACATCTGTATCTGTGGACATTATACCTGCCTTACTTCCATCAGCTATGTCAGACACTATAGTCCTTATCTTGGCTTGCATTATTTGACAAACTGGCCATGCCACTCCTTACAGTACTCTCTTGTCTTGAATAGTAACTGATGTTGCTATTTGTTTGTCCCTCTTCCCTCTAAAAGCCCTTCCTTCAAATTCTCTTTTCCTCGATACCATCTTCATTTTGGTGCCTATTCTCATTTTCACTCATCCCACACTCCTCAAAGGACCCCTCCATGAGCCCTGAATCTCTCTGTCTTAAATATTTGGATGCCCTCTGGATGGCCTCTTTGGTTCTTGTGAGGATTGCGAGAAGTTATTCCACTGATCTCTAACTTAGGGTGCGCTCTCCAGCTCATTCTCCCTTCAGTCACCCCGGCTGCAAGTTTTCCTTTCTAAATTACCCATGAGGTCATATCCCTGAGCAGCTTCGGGACTTCGCCACATCTGCATAATAACTACTTGGGGTAGCTTAAAGGGCACTATGATACAGGGCCTTCTTCATACCCTTACTTGTTTGCTGTTTCTCCTTCATCTATATCTTGTACCCTGGCCTCAAGGAACTTTTGTTTCCATTTCTCAAATATCCCGTGTCCTTCTCCATGCCTTCCAGACACGTTGTTCTCTTTCTCTGGAATGCTCTTCCTCACTCTTTGATCTGCTGGTGACTTCCTGCCTTTTCAGACTTGGCTATAGCAGCACCTTTTCTGTGAAATGGTATCTGACACTATGCCTTTAGCCTCATGGACATGTGAGCACAATGTAGTTACACAGAGTCCCACTCAGAAGAAGGATTCTGCATTTGGTTTTAATGCTCTGCTGTCACCATTTAAAAATTCTTAGTCGTTTTGAACAAGGGACCCTGCATGTTTATTTTGCACTGGAGCCCATAAGTCATGTATCTGTAGTCCAGCTGACACTTCACACGGCCACGGCAACATACAGTACAGTGCTGGCACTTCTTAGGTTGAGGCTGAAGTTGTTATTTGTCTGTCTGTGAGACTCTCTGAGGAGCAGACAATGTCTCTTGTTCATTCTATTCACAACATCCAGGGAATGAATGACATAGTAGGAGCTCAATAATGCTTGCTTTGAAAGAACAAATTTACATCAATGCGTTCACTTTTCCTTAGTCTGTGAGAGCTGCCTTTTCCTTTAAGGAGAATATAGTGAAAAAGCTTCTGTCTGGGCACCGAAGCACAGAGACCTCTAGTTTACTGACTTATTTGTTATTTTTAGAAGCTTGGCCTTAGTCTACTTAACTCTATTTCACCTCGGGACTTTGGTTTGCTGCGCAACGGTTTGGGTTACCTGGATGCTGATTGCTGCCGCTATAAGCGGCGGGAAGACAGCAAACGGCGGTGGGCGAAGGTCGGAATGCTTCGGTTCTGCGTTTTGCAGGACGGGCGGTGTGGTTTCGGTGCGGGGACGCGGTTCGTTTGTGCGTTGCTGACCGGGTTGGACGGGTTGAAGTCGGGACGGGATGCGGATTTCGTGGTTTGCCGGGTGCGCGGCGTTCTGGGCACGGTGTCGACGGACACGGGCGGACGCTGAATACTGCGCTTATACGGCGGACGGGCGTACGGTACGGATCACCTCTTTTATTTTATTTTTTTCCACCAGGAAGGCAAGGCCAGACTCTTCCTCAGCAAAGCAGTGTTTGTTGTTTGGAAAAAAAAATGAGAGAGAAAAAGTCAAAGATCCTTCAAAATCTTGGTGTTTGAATATTTAAAGACCATGGATGCTGGAAATGTTGATGGGCCTGGTGTCAGCCTTCATTCTGATTTCTAGGCCCATTATTTGCCTGTAGAAAGAAAGTAAAGCTCACTTCAGGGGTCTTATGCAGAACAAATTTCCTCTCAACTTTTCTGCCTCCTCCCCTGGGCAGCCCTGTTCTTTCACTGCGGCTGTTCTCTGACTGCTCCATGTCGGGGTAGATTGGAGGGAGAATGAGATGGGAGAAGGGACCAATGAGGAGGACCAGGAGACAGTGGGCTCTGGGACCTCTCCCACTTCCACCACTTTCATGGGTTTTCCATGTTGGGATTCTGCATAAGATCTTACTGGGAAGGGTGTTTGTGATGCTAATGCATAACAGCATTTGGAGGTAGAGCTTGGCAGGTGTGAGACCCTGGCTGGTTGGCCCTGACTCCTGGGGCCTGGAATCTCACATCAACAAAGGAGCCTAGGTATTGATGGCACCATATGCTTATTGGGGGAGTGAGCTCGATATTGGCCTCTTCACCTCAGCTACAGTGGGTTTGGCCAGGGGATCAAATGCTGTGGCAAAGCTAGGACAGGAAAGCTGTTGATAGCATTGCTACAGATGTTAAATGGCTGTGGAGACCCACTTTGCTTGCCCAAGGGCCTGGAGTTACTTGCTATGTGGCATGTACAACTTGGGATGGAAAGGAATCTCTGCTGACTCTGAACACCTCCACGCTCCTCCCCCAGACCTAGTAGTATCTTAATTGTTTCCCAGAGGACCTTCTGGTCTGCCTTTGGAAAGACACCCAGCCCTGGGAAGACTGTGGAACAGGGAAGGGATATAGCATGGAGGCCGGAGGCAGTGTGGAGATCTAGGTCCCTACAGACCTGGGGTTTGAGTCTAGCTCATTGCTTAGCTAGCTCTTAAGCAACTATGTGTGCTTGGTGCTATGTCAGACCTTGTCAGGGACAAAAGGGGATTTTAAATCCTGTTGGGGAGAAACAAGTCCCAACTTTTGTTTGGATGGTAAGATAGTTCTTTACTCTCCTATCTCTCCCAAAACAAGCCAGAGAGAACCCCAGGAATTGGGAAGGGAAAACTCAAGGCACAGTATCCCCACCGTTCAGGAAGGTTGGAGGGGACAAAGGCTTTGGTAGAGTAATTAGTTCAAAATTATATTAACAGGAGAAATAATAGCCCTGGTGATGGCTCTGCAGGAAGCAGCATCCTTGCAGTTTGAGATGTGTCTGATACACGTAGATATTTGGGGAAAGAATAAACTGCAAGCTGGGAATAGTGGAATCCAAAGTCCTTCTGTTACTGGGGGTCCTTGCTCCCAGAGCTCCCAAAATGCGTGGTTACCCCAAGATGGTAGCAAGCTCCTTTGTCCCTCTGACCTAGGTTCTTGGCCCCAAGGAATGGGAATCTTGGCCATGCAAATGAGCGTTATAGCTCTATTAGGAAGCCGCGGGTCGCCAGAAGAGAACCATGGAACCCAGTGGACTAGTGCTTCACAGATAGGATGAACCCGGCACTAGCCATGGGAACAATGGCAAGCCTTTAGCCCTCCACGAGCAGCAATGGGCGCCTCACTGGATCAGGAGCACAGCGGGAGACACTGCTGGGATCTGGAGGGGTGGTGAAGTCAGCGGCGTGGTCTGTGATGGTGGCAAACAGCCGCGGTGGATGGTGAGTGAAAGCTCAGCTCGAGCGGCAACAAACACGCACTAGAAGAGCGTACGTGCGACCCATTAGAGTGAAAACAGAGCCCCATACAATGGCAGGTGGGGACCCAAAGGGGCTGCCATTGCTGGCTCGGAATGCCTGAGCTTTATGGGTCCTGATCATTGTACCCCCTGTGCCTCAGGCGATAGATGATTGGCTTTTTACCTCCTGTTTTTGCCTAATTAGCATTTTATTGAGCTCTTTACTACCTGATTGGTCGCTGCGGTGAGCTAAGTTGTAAAGCCCCTTGTTTAAAGGTGGATACTGGGTCACCTTCCCAGCTAGGCTTAGGAATTCTTAATCGCCCAGGGAAATCCAGCTGGGTCCCGTCTCTCACTTCTCCCACACAGGGACCCTGACTTCCCAGACACACCCAACAGTGCAAATTGGGGCAGAGAGTTCCATCTTTGACTTCATCACAGGTAGCAGAGCTATGATGCACGGAGGGAAGGGAGTGGATTCTAAAGTGGGTGGGTGGAGGAGAGTAAGAAATGGAGGGGCAGCTTCAGGAAGTGGTTAGAAGGACCAAAGAAAAAGAAAAGCAGCTTAGGGAAGTTAGAGGGCTTGGTCTCGACAGAAGAAGGCTCTTTGGGTCCCAGGGAATGCCTCTGTGTGCAGACTGAAGGTGTTATGGAAGCTAGGCCTTGGGAAGTGAGATAATCTGAGGTGACCAGGAATGCACCTCATGGAACAGGCAGGCAGGATTTGGAGCCAAACCTTGAAGGACCAAGGTGGATGCAGCTGGTGAGGACATTTCCTGTGCAAGGCTACTGTGGGTTCATATGGCTCCTTTTAGGTTCGAGCCCTCCTGCATTTTTCTTTCCCCTGTCCTCTCTGCCTCCCTCTGCTCTCCAAACAGGGCTGCTGAGCCCGCTGAGTTTTCCAGGGACGGGCAGGGACCATGGACCCTCTTCTTACTAACAAGAATGGAGAATTCACTCAAGACTGGGACTGGCCTCCTTTCTG
>JAKGGE010000939.1:0-15993 GCA_023748175.1 Hoolock leuconedys | reverse complement strand
AGAAAAGCAGCTTAGGGAAGTTAGAGGGCTTGGTCTCGACAGAAGAAGGCTCTTTGGGTCCCAGGGAATGCCTCTGTGTGCAGACTGAAGGTGTTATGGAAGCTAGGCCTTGGGAAGTGAGATAATCTGAGGTGACCAGGAATGCACCTCATGGAACAGGCAGGCAGGATTTGGAGCCAAACCTTGAAGGACCAAGGTGGATGCAGCTGGTGAGGACATTTCCTGTGCAAGGCTACTGTGGGTTCATATGGCTCCTTTTAGGTTCGAGCCCTCCTGCATTTTTCTTTCCCCTGTCCTCTCTGCCTCCCTCTGCTCTCCAAACAGGGCTGCTGAGCCCGCTGAGTTTTCCAGGGACGGGCAGGGACCATGGACCCTCTTCTTACTAACAAGAATGGAGAATTCACTCAAGACTGGGACTGGCCTCCTTTCTGGGGCTCGGAGGAGTTGGAAAATACCCACCTTGAGAATTGGAACAAGACAAGGACGTCCACTCACACTCTTCTTCAGCTTATAATGTGGAGTCCTGGCCAGGCAGTCGAGCAACATGGAGATATAAAGGGGCATTCAGATCAGAGGGGATGTCAAACCAATCTCTTCGTACAATTCTATGCTCAGAAAACTCACAATTTCCTGGAAACTTCCAGAACTGATAAATGACTTCCAGTAAATTTTCAGGGATACAAAATCAATGCACAAAAATCAGTAGCATTTTACATGGAAAATGTCCTAATTCAGGGGCAAATCAAAGGTACAGTCCTTTTTTTATAATGAGCAAAAGTATAAACTACCTAGAAATACAGCTTGCAGGAAAATGACTACTGTGAGATTACAAACACTGGGCAGGCAGATCACGAAGGTCAGGAGATGAAACCATCCCCTGCTAACATGGGGTGAGCTCAGTCTCTACTAAAATACAGGTCAGCCAGGCGAGGGTGGCTGGCCTGTAGTCCCAGCTACTCGGGAGGCTGAGGGCAGGAGAATGGCATGAACCCAGAGGCTGAGGCTTGCAGGTGAGCGAGAGACAGCTTCTGCACTCCAGCCTGGGTGGTGAGAGCAAGGAGCCTCTGTCTCAAGGAAAAAAAAAAAAAATCCTAGAAGACACTGCAAATGAAAAAACCATTCCATGCTCATGGGAGAGAAGTCTTATTAAATGGCCAAATGTCCCAAAAGAAATGTACAGATTGATTGTTGACTCTGTGAAACCACTCGTAACATTTTCACAGAATTAGAAATAAAATTATTTTAAAATTCATATGGAGCCAAAAAAAAGTGCAAATAGTCAAGCAATCCTAAGCAAAAGAAAGAAAGTCAAGGTGGGAGGATGGAGCAAGATGGCAGAATGGAGTCCACTGATTACCTCCTGCAACAACAACATTTTAACACTTATCTGCTGAAAATACCTTCATAAGGAACCAAAATCAGGTGTGCCCTCATGGTACCTGGCTTTATATCTGTGTCACTGAAAGGGGCACTGAAGAGTAGAAGAAAAAATCTTGAGTCTCAAGTAATGCCCATCACCCACCCGCAGCAATGGTGGCAGTGAGCAGAGAACATCTCTGGGTGCTGGGAGGAAAAGCACTAGCAGTATTGGGGCATTTAACTCAGTGCTTTTCTGTTGGAGGCAGAAGGAAAACAGACCCAGAAATCAGCTGATGCCCACACCCACAGAGGGCATTTAAACCAGTCCTTACCAGGGGAATTGTCCAATCCCAGTGTGGTCCTGAACTGAGTTCCACAAACCTTCTTGCAACCAAGGGTACCAAACTGTGCTGGGTCTATAAAATAAACTGGAAAGGCAGTATAGTCTATAGGGCTGCAGTCATTAAACAGGCAGATCTAGCCCAGGGCAATGGACTGGGGGTGGCACATGACCTACTGAGACACCAGCTGGGTGGGAGGCTGGCAGCGCAGTCCCTAACCAAAACTGCAAGGCTACAGTAGCTCCCAGAAGAGACCCCTTCCTTCCCCTTGAGGGGAAGGGGAAGAATGGGGAGGTACTTTGTGTCTTGCATTTTGGATAGCAACTCAGCCCGCACTTGGGATAAGCATCAGTCAATGTTGTGGGGATCCATTCTAGGCCCTGGCTACAGGCTGACATTTCTAGACACACTTGGTCAGAAGGGGCAGATACATTGGAGGGAAGGACACAGTCCTGGCAGCATTCATCGCGTGCTAGCACGGGGTCCAGCAGGGCCTGGGTAATCAGCAGCAATATCCAGGTACTACGCCAAGGGTCTTGGGTGAGCCTCTGAGACTTTCTGGCTTCAGGTGAGACTCAGCACATCACCAGTTGTGGTGGCTATGGGAGTGGCTGCTTGAAAAGCAAGAGCAAAAGTCAAAGGGACATCATCTTTTGCACCTTAGGCCTCAACGCCAGCCACAGCGCCTCTTGGCATCCTTGATTTCAGGACTTGTCTATTGGATTATGTTTCTTTAGACCTGCCCTGGGCGAGAGAGAGAGCCAGTGCCCGAAGGGTGAGTCCCAGGTCAGGCAGCATTCACCTAAGCTGACTTCCAGAGCCAACAGGCCTTAAAGGAATTGGCTGTCATTTGGCAGGGCCTCCCATTATACAGCCACAGGTGTGGCTCCTCTGCCTTTGGAAGATAGTTGACAGTGGCCTTAAAAGGGAAGGTAAGCAAGTAACTATGGGTGAAAGAAAGTTTATTCAAAGGGATAAAATAGAGAACTTCCCAAACCTAGAGAAAGATAGGACTATCCACATTCAAAATGTTATAGAAACCAAGCAGTTTTAACTCAAAGACTATCTCAAGGCATTTAATAATCAAACTCCCAAGGTGGGATAAAGGAAGGATCCACAAAAAAGCAGCAGGAGAAAAGAAATAAGTAACATACAATGGAGCTCCCATGTGTCTGACGCCAGACATTTCAGGGAAATTTTATATGCCGGAAACCAATGGCAAATTAAAATATTCTGCACAGTAGCAGGAAACTATCAGCAAAGTGAAGTGACAACCCACAGATTGGGAGAACACATTTTACAAACTACACATCAGACAGGGGATTAATGACCAGAATATAAGAATCAAACAACTCTATAAAACAGCAATCACAGTAAAGTGGAGAAATATTTGAATAAATATATCTCAAAGAGAACATACCAATGGCAAACAGGCACGTAGAGAAGGGTTCTCAACATTACTGATCATTAGAGAAATGCAAATCAAAACTATAATGGATATCATCTCACCCCAGGCAACATGACACATATCCAAAAGGCAGGCAATAGCAAATGCTGAAATGATGTGGAGAAGGGGAACCCTCATATACTGTTGTTGGGAATATACATTAGTACAACCATTCTGAGAAGAACAGTTCAGAATTCCTTAAAAATGAAAATAGATATACGGAAATGCAGTCCGAAGTAATCCACCGCTGAGTATATATCCCAAAAGAAATCAACATATCAAAGATGTTTGTTGCAGCATACTATTCCTAATATTTAAGATTTGGAAGCAACGTAAATGTACATCAACAGATGAATACATAAAGAAAATGTGTATATATATACACAATGGGTATGATTTAGTCATAAAAAGAATGAGATCCTGTCATCTGTAATAACATAGATGCAAGCTGGAGATCGTTATGTTAAGTGAAATGAGCCAGGCACAGAAAGACAAACATTGCATTTTCTTATTTGTGGATCTAAGAAATCAAAACAATTGAATTTATGGTGATAGAGAGTAGAAGGATGGTTACAGAGGCTGGGAAGGGGTAGTCGGGGTTGGTGGGAGGTAGGAATGGTTAATTGGTACAATAAAATAGAAGAATGAATAAGACCTACTATTTGATGCACCACAACAGAACAACTATAGACAATAATAACAATTGTACATTTTCAAATAACTAAAGATTGTGGTGGATTGTTTGTAACACAAATAATAGATGCTTGAGGAATGGATACCCCATTCTCCTTGATTTATTTCATATTGCGTACCTTTATCAAAACATCTCATGTACCCTGAAATACATACAAGCTACTATATGCCCACAAAATTAAAATAAAAAAAATTTAAAAGAAGCATAAAATAAAAGGCATCACACTACCTGACTTGAAGAAACTATACTACAAGGCTAAGTAACCAAAATAGCAAAGGTGCTTGTAAAATAGGCCACATAAGACCAATCCAACACGTTAGAGAAACCAGAAATGAGGCTGAACACCTATAGCCATCTGATCTTTTGACAAAGTCAACAATAACAAACAATGAGTAATGACTCCTATTCAATAAATGGTACTGGGTGGTGTATTTACACTGTTTGAATTTATAGTTTAAGTCTTTTAATAGTAATATCAGTAAAGTGAGCTAGGCTCCTTTTTTACAGGCTATTTTTCCAAAGCATAGCAGGTTAATTAATTTTAACTCTAAGGCACTGCCCTGGGAAACTAACATAGTCACATCTTGTAAATATTTTTCAAAATTATGAAGCCTGTAAAATGGTTTGTATAATAGAAACATTAACCTAATTCATCCCTCACTTAACAATGTATCCTGAGCTGCATTTAACTACCAAATACGTTCTAAATTCTTTCAAACCAACATGTTAATAGTCCATATCTGAATAGTAAAATATGTATTGAAATATTGTGATGTCACAAAGCTGCTAAAACCACCACCAACAAGACACACAAGGAAGGTCTGCCAAATCTAATTATTTAATTTTTGTAGGAGTCTATTCCAATAACTTTAAGAGTTTGATTCACAGACCAGGGGCTTTGTGGTAGCTATAAACATTCGGGTGTGATGTTTCACCACAGTTTGTGGTTTCTTATGTGTTTCTTCTCATAAATGGTAGAACTCACTGCTTTCTATAGAACAGGAAACTGAAATTCACTATGTTTTATCAAAACTAATTATGCCAATTCTGAATGACTTGCTGCCTTTACGAAGACTAGTTAAAACTCTAAAATTAAGGAAAATATACCAACTACTAGGACTGTCAATGACAATTAAAATAGAAAACTAAAATTTAAATTTCTTTTAAATCAATTCACTTCTTATGGATTACCTAAAAAATAGTAAAATATGTTACTTTGTGGAAATGTTTGGACTAGAGACATTATAGCTCAAATTTACCTGTCAGATGAAGACTTATTATTAGGTTGTTAAGAAATCTAAACATCTCAAAAACAAGGGGAAGATTTCAGAAGATGCTAGCGATTTTTTTTTTGCTGTGTTGGCATTTTGAGGGTTAAGCACACTAGAAGCAGAAGAGGGATTGGGGATGGGCAGCTGTTGCTTCCCTACATAAAATTCTATTACAGTGGTAATAATTGGATCACTGTGGTTGGCACTCTGGGGAATTTCCCTTCTGCTTTTTTTGGCATAGGCATCCGGTATGCTCTCTGCACTTTCTTCTTTGCAGCAGCTCTCCCACTTCGGCTACTATACTGATGTAAACCCTTCCCTCAAACACTTTGTTGGGGTAAGCAGGGGATAAGGAGAGCTAGGTACATCCAGGGAGCAGTGGGCTCTGCTACATGTAAGTGTAGAGAGAATGTCAATATGTATATACTTTCTACATTTCTACAGTTATCACTTACCTACATTATAATAATATCCTCAACAGTATCCAACTACCATGGGAATTTAATTTTCTCTCAAATGGGACAACTTATTCCTTTGATGAATCAATCCCTCAGTACTAGCTATTACTCTTCTATCACTTCTTACCCCTCTCCTTCAAAAAGTAACAGGAACACCTCTCCCTCCTATTCCCATGCAAGGTAATTCTGTTCTGGGACCATTGGGAAATCTGCATAAATATTACTTTATGACAGACAAGGGAAGATAAAGGAGAGAAAAATTCACATATATCAAACCTTTAACTTATTTTTCATATATCAAGTAAGTGCATGTGAATGTTTTATAATATCCAGTCCTGTAAATAAACACTCTCTTAAAATGTCATTAGGTTGACACCGCAGGTACCTTTATTTGAAAGTATTTATCACATTTTAAATGTAAATACCCTTAATTAAATATTTTCATTTATAGAAATTTGTTTCACAAATAAATGTGAATAAATGGCCAAGATAATATAGCACTAGACATAAAATGTATGCATCAAAGCCCTGATTGTTGAAAAGCTAATGACTGAAATATAAAATTAAATTTTCTTCTGAGTCATTTTAATAGAAAGTGGAAATACAAATTGCATTTCTATTTGTCTCGTCATATTTCCATCCTAGTGTAGTAGGAAAAATAGTAATATTTTATTAATGGATTTTATACCTTTCAATATACCACGTTCCAAGAGCACATGAATCAGGTACAGAATTTCTTTATAAGGAATTATACAGTAATTATTAGTTCCCACACTATGAGATCTGCAGTTACCTATAAGAGATAATTCAAAAACAAGAATTATGTAGTATCAACATAAAATATTTTTCTATGCTTTGGTACATTACACTACGCTAAAATTACTGTAACAATTTAAAGCATGGAACAAACTGAAATTTAATTTAAATACTTCCAATAAAATCATTCACTTTTTTTAAAAAAACAACCAAACCAGAAAAATTCTACATCTGGTAGAAGAGAAATCTAAGAACAAACCTATTTAAAATGGAACAAAGGAAATTATTCTTACAAAACAAATAATGCCCATATTCTGTTACTACTTATATCAAGATCATTGATGCTTAGAAGGTCTGAATAGCTCTCATCAATCATGCACAATTGTCTTTAGGCAGTTTGATATACAAAAAAAAGAAAGAGATGAAAGCGTTCAATAAATTTCTACATCAGTATTAATAAAACAAATAAAAATATTTAAGCAGCATTTGACCACACCCTGGCTAAACCCAACTTTTCCAGTTTACTGGGCTTATATCTTCCCTACTCCCCCCACTGCTCGGGAAGCAATAATCTACTTTGTGTCTCTACATGAGCCTATTATGAACAGTGTGGTAATGAAATTCGTGATGCGATGTGGACTTCTGTCACTGACTTTTATTTATACTTTAAAGAAACTTTTTTCATACTTTTAATGGATGAGAATTGTACATGATGTACAACGTGATGTTTTTGATATATGTATACATTGTGAAATAGCTAAACAAACTAATTAATCTATGCATTATCTCACATAGTTACCATTTTGTGGTGAACAAAATCTATTCTCTCAGCTCTTTTCAAGAATACGTTGTTGTAATTATCACCAGTTACGTTGTACACAGATCTAACAATTCTTTTGAATTTACTTCTTCTATCTGAAATTTTGTATTGCTTTCAGTAACATCTCTCCAATAACTCCCCTCATCAGCCCCTGATCACCACCATTCTACTCTCCCGCTATGAACTGCACTTTTAGATTCCCTTATAGTGAGATCATGTGTTGCTTTTCTGTGCCTTGCTTACTTCACTCAACATAATGGCACCAGGTTGCATCCATGTCACAAATGATAGGATTTCCTTCCGTTTTAAGACTGAATGAGTATTTCGTGTGTATATATCACATTTTCTTTATCCATTCATTTGTTGATGGACACAGGTTCAGTCCATATCTCTGCCATTGTGAATAATGCTTCAATGAACAAGAAAGTGCAGATATTTCTTTTAACAGAGATTTCAACCCTTTGAATATATACCCGGCAGTGGAATTACAGAAACTATATGATAATTCTATTTTAATTTTGGAAGAAACTTCATAACGTTTATTCAATGGCTGTACTAATTTACACTCTAACAGTTTAAAAGAGTTTTCTCTTTATCCACACTCCTCACCAACACTTGTTTTTGAATTCCCTTTTCAGGGAATCTTCAAACACCTCCAGTAGTGTGTAAGGAAAGTCCATATATCGCCATAGATTCTGGTAATACAATTCCATATATTCTATGTTGGTGTATAATCATTTTTAAATGTTGTTGAATTCAGTTTTCTAATATTTTCTTTTGAGAGTATTTTGGCTATAATCCCAAGGAAAATTGATCTGTAGTTTTCACTTCATGATGCCTCTGTCTGGATTTCTATTATCTAGGTAATAATATTGGTCTCAAAGTGGAAGTCAGGACATGTTTACTTCTCTTTTACTTTTTAGAAGTGTTTTGTGGAAACATTAATATTAGTTCTTCAACTGTGAGTAAAATCCACCATTAAAGCCATCTAAGACTATGTTTTCTTTGTGGGAAGTCTCACTAAATGCTAATTCTCTTACTTGTTGTAGGTGCATCATATTTATTCTTCTTGAGCCTGCCTAATAGTTTTGTTAACTCTATAAATTGGTCAGTTTTTCCAAATTATCAAATTTATGGGCATACAGGTTTCTTTAGTATTTATCTCTAATTTATTTCTTCAGGTAGATAGTGGTGTTCGTATTCATTTCTCTTTAATTCAGGAGTTTGAGTATTCTCTTTTCTCTGTCAGTCAAGGTAAATTAGCTTATTTCACTGACCTTTCTAAATAACTTTTGTTTTTTTTCTTTATTTATTGATTTATTTTTCCATATCATTTTATTTCACTCTACCTTCTTACCGCCTCTTTGTGCACTTGCCTTGTCTTTCATTTGTTTCATTTTTTCTAGTTACTTAAGACACAAGCAGGTAACTGACTTAACATCTTCTCTCTTTTTTACAGGTATGTAATAACTGGCTAAATTTCCCTTTAAGACTGCTTCTTGAAAAGTAACCCTCCTAAATTTTGGTCAATTATGTTCTCATTTTCACTCATCTCATCATTTTCTAATTTCCCTTTGTGATTTCTTTCTCTCTGATCCTATTATTATTTAGGGTATGTTGTTTTAAATTCCACATATTCAAGTGATTTCCAAATTTATTTCCATTTTTGACTTCTAATTTGACCAGAGCTGTTTCAAAAGCATAATTGTACACCATTACATCACTTGAATGGTTCACGGAGGTTAGACATAGTCTATTCAATATTCCATGTATGCCCGAGAAGAATATTTATTTTGTTGTTATTACATGGAATGTTCCAATGATGTCTATTAGATCTCACCTGATTTTTGCAAGTCTTCTATATCTATGTTGATCTACTGGCTAGTTAATTACCCATTACTGACAGTGGGACACAAACCCAACCAACATTGTTGTTTATGACTTATTAAATTCTGTTATTTTGCTTCATGTCTTTTCAGGCTCTTGTTGTGTGTGTGTGTGTGTGTGTGTAGTATTATGTATAATTATAACATATACATACATATTATAAAGATATTTTAAAATATTTTTCTATGCTTTCTTTATAATATGTGTGGCTGTATGTTATAATATATATACACACATAAAGCAAAGAAAATATTTTCAAAAAGCACAGAAACTATTTCATGTTAATACTCATATACTTTGTTTGAATTATCTTTATAGGTAACTGTAGATCTTCTGATAGTGTGTATAATATATTATAATACATAATATATATGTGATATATATAATACATACAAAATAATATTATGTAATCATATATATGTATAATATATATAATATATATATATACACATACATATATATACTTATAATTGGTATATATTCCGGATAGATTGACACTTTATCTTTATGTACCGCCCTTCATATGCAGTAATAATTTTAAGTCTCAAGTCATTTGATTTCTGAAATACTCCAGCCAATTTCAGCTCTATTTTAGATACTATGCTCATGGTATATCTTTTACTTCAAATCCATTTTGTCATTTTATTTAAAATGTGGGTCTAATATAAGCAGCCTAAAGTTGAATTTTGTTTAAAAAATACATTCTCCAATTTCTGGACATTTGAGGTTTAGACAATTTACATATAACGACAAGAAAACTGAAATCTGCCATTTTTGTATTATCTATATATCTTATGTCACCTTTTGTTCCTGTAATCTTCCATTGTCAGATTTTGAGTAAAATATTTTCTAATGTGTCACTTAAATTCCTTTTCAGATATTTTACTCTCTATTCCTGAGTTATTTTCTAAGATGTTCTATTTTATAACTAGCATCTTATTTTGAAACAATTTGTTTTGCACACAATTTAACTAATTTCAGTAGCATATAGAAATATTTTTCCCCCAGTATGCTCCTATCTCCTAGTCTCCTGTATGTTACTACTTTCATACCACTACATCTTTATACATTTTAAGCCTGCCAAGACATTTATATAATTATTAATTCTTCAGTTTTTTAATAATTTCACTTTTATTTTAGATACAAGGGTTACTTGTTATTTGTTACATGGTATATTGCATGATGCTGAGGTTTAGGGGTATGGATCTTGTCACCTAAGTAGTAGGCATAGCACCTAATAGGTAGTTTTTCAATGTGCCCTCCCTTCCCTCTCTTCCTCATCTAATAGTTTGTGTATCTATTGTTCCCATCTCTATGTCCATGTAGACCAAAGTTTAGCTGCCAATTGTAAGTGACAAATTGCAGTATTTGGTTTTCCATTACCGCATTGTTTTAAATTCTGCACCCAGCCACAACCACGTTGCTGCAAAGGGACATGATGTCGCTCCTTTTATGAATGTGGTATTCCATGGTATATATGTACTACATTTTCTTTATCCAATCCACCACCGATGCACCTGTAGTTTCCAAGTTCTTGCTATTGTGAATAGTACCGCAATGAACATATGAGTGTACGTGTCTTTGGTAGAGTGATTTGTTTTCTTTGGTATATACCTAATAAATGAAATCGCTGGTTGAATGGTAGCTCAGTTTTAGTTATTTAAAAAAATCTCCAAAATAGCTATCCAAAGTGGCTGAATCCACTTTACACTCCAACAACGGTGTATAAGCATTCCCTTTTCTCCTCAGCCTCTCAACATCTGTTGTTATTTGACTTTTTTAATAGCAATACATTCTGACTAGTGTGAGTTGGTGATATGTGGTTGTAATGTCCCCACCAAATCTCATCTTCAGTTGTAATCCCCATAATCCCACATTATCAAAGGTGGGACCAAGATTGGAATAACTGGATCACGAGGTGTGGTTTTCCATGCTGTTCTCATGATAGTGATTGAATTCTCATGAGATCTTATGGTTTATAAGCATTGGCATTTCCTGCTTGTTCCTCTCCTCCTACCACCTGGCAGAAAGAGGTGTCTTCTTCTGCCATGATTGTAAGCTTCCTGAGGCCTCCCAAGCCATGCAGACAGGTCAATTAAACTTATTTCCTTTATAAATTACCCAGTCTTGGGAAGTTCTTTATAGCTGTGGACTAATACAGACAGTATGCCATTTTGTGGTTTGGTTTGTGTTTCTCTGATGATTGAGTGATGATGAGCATTTTTTCATATGTTTGTTGGACATTTGTGTCTTCTTTTCAGAAGTGTTTATTCATGTCCTGTGCATATTTTTAACAAGGCTTATTTCTTTTTAATCTTGCTGATTTAATTTCCTTATAGATTCTGGGTTTTAGACCTTTGTTTGGATGAATGGGTGTGAATATTTTCTACCATTCTGTGGGATGTCTTTATTTTGTTGACTAATTTATTTTGCTATGCAGATACTCTTTTAATTAGATCACTTAATTAAATTTTGATGATTTGTTGCAATTTACTTTTGGGTACTTAGTCATAATTTCCTTGCCAAGGCTGATGTTGAGAAAGGTGCTCAAGCTAAATCAGGATTTTAATAGTTTGAGGTCCTACTTTAAATTATTAATCAATCTTGAGTTAATTTTTTACATGCAGTGAAAGACAAGGGGATCAGTGTCGTTCTTCCATATGGATGAGCCAGTTATCTCGGTACCATTTTATTGAATAGGAAGTCCTTTACTATTGCTTGTTTTTTGTAGTTTTTTGAAGATTAGATGATCGTAGGTGTGTGGCTTTATTTCTGGGGTTTCTACTCTGTTTCCATTGGTCTATGTGTCTGTTTTACATCAGTACTATGCTGTTTTGGATTTACTGTACCCTTAGGCGTGTTTCACATTTTCCCTTGCAGAGATCTTCCTACCTCCTTGCTTAGCTGTCTTCCTGGATATTCTAACTTTTTTGTGGCTATGAGTAGGTGGAATGTGTTCTTGATTTGGGTCTCAGCTTGAACATTGCTGGTGGATAGAAATGCTACTGATGTTCATACATCATTTGTTTATCCTAAAACTTTATTAAAGTTTTTATAATTTCTTAGACCATTTGTGATCTTTAGAGTTTTCTAGGTGTAGAACCATATTGTGCACAAAAGACATAGTTTAAGTTCTTCTTTTGTCATTTGGATGCCTTTTATTTCTTTCTTTTGCCCTGATAGCTCTGTTTTAGATCTTCCACTACTATGTTAAACAGGAGTGGTGAAATTTAGCATCCTTGGCTTTTCTAGTACTCAAGGTGAATGCTTTAGCTTTGCTCATTCATTATGATGTTGGCTGTGGGTCTGTCATAGATGGATTTTATTATTTTTTAGGGTATGATCCTATGATACTAGTCTCTTGAAGGTGTTTCCACTTTGGTGCTGGATTTTATCAAAAGCTTTTTCTGCATCTATTAAGATGACCAATGATTTTTGCTTTCAATTCTTATAATAAGTGAATAACATTTATTATTGATTTATTGTATGATGTTGAACCAGACTTACATACCAGGGTAATGCTTACCCAGTCATGGTTGTATTGACTTTGTGGTTCTACATTTGGTTTATATTATTTTTTGGGACTTTTGTGGTAATACTTTCATCAGGGATATTGGCCTCAAGTTATCCTTTTTTGTTGTGTCTCTGCCAGATTTTGGCATCAAGGTTAATGCTGCGTTTATATATAATGAGTTAGGGAGAAGCCCCATAATTTTTGGAATAGTTTCAGTAGGATTGGTACTAGTTCTTTGTCTGATATAATTCATTTTTTGTGAATCTATCTGGTTCAGGGCTTTTTTTGGTTGGTAGGGGTTTTTATTACTGATTCAATTTTTTGGACTTATATTAGTCTGTTCAGGTCTTCATATTCTGGTTTTATCTTGGGAGGTTGTGTGTTTCCAGTAATTTATCAATTTCCTTTGGGTTTTTAAATCTGTGTGCATAGAGTTGATCACAACAGTCTCTGAGATCTTTGTATTTCCGGTGGGATCCTGTAATATCTTCATCATTTCCAATTGTTCTTATTTGCATCTTCTTTTCTTTATTTTGTGTTAATTAGCTAGATTACACTTTCTATCTTGTTTATTTTTTTTTAAGAGCCAACCTTGATTTTTATTGATCCTTTGTATGGTTATGTGTCTCTCAACATCATTTAGTTCTTCTCTAATTTTAATTCTTTCTTTGTACTAGCTTTGGGGTTGGCCTGTTTATGTTTTCTAGTTTCCACTGGGTACAAAGTTTAAATTATTTAATTTGAGCTTTTCTAACTTCTTTATGAGAGGAGCTTTTGGTGCTGTAAACTTTCTCTGCGTCGCTTTAGCTGTATCCCAGAATTTTTTTATAAGTTATACCTCAAGTTTTATTAGTTTCAAATAATGTTTTGATTTCTAGTTTAATTTTCGTTTACCTTATTCAGGTGCAAGTTATTTAATTTCCATGTATGTGTGTGGTTTTGAGAAATCTTCTTGATATTAATTTTTATTGCAGCCTGCACTGTGATGCGGTGACAATGTGCTGGGCATGAGTTTTTGTTTTGTTTTTTAATGTATTGGAGTCCACTTTATTTTTGAACATGTGGTCAATCTTAAAATATGTTCTATGCACAGATGAAAAGAAAGTATTTTCTGTGATTGTTTGGTGGACCATTGTATAGCTTTCTAGTATTGGGTCCAATTAGACAAGTGTGAAGTTTAAGTTCAGGACTTCTTTTTAAATTTTCTGACTTGATGATCTGTCTAATGCTGTCGGTGGGGTGTTAGAGTCTCCCCACTGTTATTATCTTCAACTGTCTATGTCTTTGGAACATCAAAAGAACTTGTTTCATGAATCGATGCTCGAATATTGAATATATATATATATATATACATATATATATATATATATACACACATATAATAGTCAAGTTTTTTGTTGACTTGCACCCTTTATTATAATGTAATGCCTTTTTTGGTCCTAATTGTTGTTGGTTTAAACTCTATTTTTATAATCTAAGAATAGAGACTTGTACTACTTTTTTGTTTTGCAGGTAAATCCTTTTTCCATCCTTTTTACTTTGAGCCTGTGGGTTTTTTTGTTACATGTGGTGGTCTCTTGAAGACAACAGGTCAGTTGGGTCTTGTCATTTAATCTAGCTTTCCACTCTGTATTTTTTCTAAATTGGGGTTTTTAGTCCAATTACATTTAGGGTCGAGGTACTGATATGTGAAACTTTGATACTATCATCATGTTGTTAGCTAGTAGTATGGAGCCCCTTGGTTGCACAGTTGTTTTATAATGTCTATGGGCTGTATTGCTTAAGTGTGTTTTTATTGGAAGCAGGTGTCCCTTTTCAATTCTCGTTTAGCACTCCCTAAGGACTTCTTGTCAGTCTCATCCCCAAGTAGTAACAAATTCCTCAGCATTTGATTATCACAGAGAAAGATTTTATCTCTCCACTTATGAGAGTTTGTTGGGTGGGACCTTAAAATTCTTGGTTGGAATTTCTTTTCATTAAGGATGCGAAATAGCCCACCACCACCAATTTCTTCTGGTTTGTAGGTTTCTGCTGAAGGATCTATTGGTAGACAATCAATTGTCCTTTTCTATGTGCCCTGACCTTTCACTTTACCTTTTGGGACTTTTTCTTTCACATTGACCTTGGTGAATCTGATGAACATGTGCCTTTGGGATAGTTGTCTTGTATAGTATCTAGCCAGGGTTCTCTGCATTTCTTTAACTTGCTTGTCAACCTCTCTAGCAAGATTAGGGAAATTTTCATGGACTATATCCTCAAATATATTTTTCTATGTTGCTTACTTTCTCTCCTTCTCTCACGAAAGCCAATGAGTCATAAGGTTTGTCTCTTTATATAATCTAATTTTTATCAGAAATTATTCAAGAATTTATTCAAGAAATTATTTAAGAAATTCAAAAAGTTTTGTTCAATTTTTAAAATTCTTTTTTCTTTATTTTTGTCTGACTGAGTTGACTCAAAGAATATCTTTGAGCTATGAACTTCTTTCCTCAGCTTGGTCTATTCTGCCGTTAATACCTCTTACATTTGCATTATGAAATTCTTGTAGTAAATTTCTCCAGTTCCAGACGTTCCAGTTTGGTTTTTTTTTTTCTTAAAATGGTTTTTTTCTTTTCAGCTCCTGGATCATTTTACTGGATTCCTTGCATTGGGTTTCAACTTTCTCCTGAATGTGTCATCAAGTTCCTTGCCTCAGATTCTGAATTCTATTTCTGTAATTTCAGTCATTTCAGTCTGGTTAAGAACCATTCCTGGAGACCTAGATGCGGCTCATTGGAGGTAAGAAGACACTCTGGTTTTGAATTGTAAGTTCACCATTGATTTCATGCTTATCTGGGAGGGTTGGTTTTCCTTTAACTGTATTGGTGTAATTTGGGTATAGTCAGTTTAGCTTGTTTATTGTATGTTTTCAGAAACAATATTTATTTATTTGAAATCTTGCCCTTGGTTTCAAGGGGTGTGTAGCAGAATATTTTGGGGCTGTCTTTTGGGCTGTGATCCAGTAGATGGTGCTTAAGAATAATGACTGGTAGATAAGCTCTTACACAGCCACATGACTCTTTTCTCATGTTTGCATGTGTGCTCTGTGGTGGGAGAGGGTGGGGAAGAGATGGCCACCCTCACCAGGTCCTGAGCCCTAGAGAGGAGCCCCATTTGATTACTGGCACTGCACCCACATTTTCTTTTGTTAGGCGTTCAGGCCAGGGAGGCTCACCCAGGCAGAGCTGCAGCAGGCAGGTGGAAACCCACCACTGTTTCATTGTGCCTTACAGAGAAAGGGAATGTCCCACTCCCACTGCAGCCTGATGGACTAATGTGTCTCCACCACGTTCTCCGTGCTCTAAGACTGGGGGCTCCTCTTCAACTTGAGTGCCAGCCAAGAGATATTGGCTCAGGTACTCCTGAGCTGCATGGAGTGCAACCCCTAAGGCATCAAGACAGACCCA
>JAKGGE010001264.1:0-21988 GCA_023748175.1 Hoolock leuconedys | reverse complement strand
TTGAAATCTTGCCCTTGGTTTCAAGGGGTGTGTAGCAGAATATTTTGGGGCTGTCTTTTGGGCTGTGATCCAGTAGATGGTGCTTAAGAATAATGACTGGTAGATAAGCTCTTACACAGCCACATGACTCTTTTCTCATGTTTGCATGTGTGCTCTGTGGTGGGAGAGGGTGGGGAAGAGATGGCCACCCTCACCAGGTCCTGAGCCCTAGAGAGGAGCCCCATTTGATTACTGGCACTGCACCCACATTTTCTTTTGTTAGGCGTTCAGGCCAGGGAGGCTCACCCAGGCAGAGCTGCAGCAGGCAGGTGGAAACCCACCACTGTTTCATTGTGCCTTACAGAGAAAGGGAATGTCCCACTCCCACTGCAGCCTGATGGACTAATGTGTCTCCACCACGTTCTCCGTGCTCTAAGACTGGGGGCTCCTCTTCAACTTGAGTGCCAGCCAAGAGATATTGGCTCAGGTACTCCTGAGCTGCATGGAGTGCAACCCCTAAGGCATCAAGACAGACCCACAGCTCAGGTCAAAGAAAATTTCTGTGATTTTTCTTTAAATGTCCATAATACATTTTGAATTATCATATTTATCATATTGTAAATATAAAGATCAGATGTTTCATCCTTTTTGCCAAATTCATACCTTTATAAGACAGATGTAAGAATATTTTATCTAATAAAATAGTCACCAGTTTTTTCTTTTTGTTGCTGAATAGATTTTAAAATGAAGCAAGAACATGAATCAAGGAAACCCTCTAGTTAATAGAGAGACTGAGAAAATAACATACTGAAGGGCCCACCCTGTCATGGAAGAGGCAAGGTCATATTGATGATGTGTGATACATTCTTCAACTTATCCAAGAAATATGATTATTAGAACTTTTATGTTGAGTAATTGTTCAAATTGCTGTTGAACAGCAGATAAAGAAGATGAAAAGTTCTCTTTGTGTAGCTAACATTTTAGTGGAGAGAATGGCAGACAAAATAAACACAAGAAAGTAAGACAAAATCAGTTAAGGCAAGTAAGTCCTTAGGAGGAAAATAAAATAAGGCATAATTCTACAGAGAGACTAGAGTCTACATAAGTAAGATGACACAGGCATTCTTAAGGCAAGACTTAAATGACAAGTGGGAGCCAGCAATCTCAAATATCTGGAAGAAAAAATCAGCAGAGAGGAACTTAGGGAAATGGAAAATGCCATTGTGACTGGACAGTTAATGTGTGTCCGCGTAATTACTCATGTACTATTCCCTTCAAAAATGCATTTTCTGGCCTTTTCCACCAGTCCAAATGTAAACCTCCCATTTTCTACAAGTCCCTCCTCTAAATCCATAAACCATTCATTTTGACCTGTAGCCTTATAAAAAATGTTTCTGTTTTTAAATTTTTCAGTGGTACACGGAAACCCCACACCTAATTCTATATATTATGTAAATGTTTGTACATGGCTATCTTATGTCCCTCAGGAATATACAGTGCTCCCTTCAAGACTGAGAATCCTATTCTAATTTTGTCCTCCAAAGTTGGACAAATGAGAATTTTGGACAAATGAGAATTTTGTGTATGTTTATCAATGGCCAGGCCAGACAATCTTTTGTTTTGATGAAGAACCCGCTTGTTTGCTGCCACTCTTGTCAGCCTTAAACTTTTAGTGTTTGTCCAGTTTTTTTCAGTAACGGGCTTCCTTCTCCCTTGTCTTGACTTTTGGCTGCAATCTCTAAACACTGGTGGTATGATGTAGAAACCCACGCCTACCAAGACCCTAATTTTCAAGAAAGGCAAAATTTACAGGATCAAGTATCTAATAAAACAAACATCTCTCATTGTGGTAGTGGATGTTTCCAAAAAAGATATAACAACGTATCACGTTGAAATCCTATTCAGCCCATGTAGAATCATTAATAAGCATTTCAGCAAGAATAAAATGATATGAAAATATATGTGGTTGTAAATGGCAATGTTTCAACAAAAATGTTAAAGAAATTCTTCTTCATTCAAGTTAGTCTACCTAGGATTACAATGGACTGGAATGTTTCAGGTCCCACTCTCCCAAATCTCTATATGTCTAAAATCCTTGACCCCCAGTGTTTTGGTATGCTAGAGGTCGGGATTTGGGGAATTCATTAGGTCCCGGGAGAATGAAGCCCCTCCCATAAATAGAATTAGTGCCTTGTGATAAGGATCCCACAGAACTCTTTCCACCATGTGAGGATACAAAACAGTAGGGCAGATCCCTTCAGCAGAACCCGACCAAGCTCACGCCCTGGGATCTTGAACTTCCAGCCCCTGCAACCTTAGAAACAAATAAATTTCTGTTGTTTAAGTGCCCCAGTCTATGATAATTTGTTACAGCAGCCTGAACTAAGACACTGATGTTTGAGTGAAATACATTCTACCATAAGAATTGTCAAACAGCAGTGAACCATAAAAGGTCTTACATATTAGACAAATTCTTTATTCTGCTAGGGTATTTCCAAGATGAGGGTAGGATGTTGTTTCAGGATACTCCTTGACTGACTTAAGGGTTAGGGTTAGGGATGAATGAAGGGAACCAAGAGAAACTCATGAGGGATAAAAAGTCTTGAATAAGGTAGGAGGATTCAAAGGTTTGCTGCATGGGCCTTTCTACGTCGCCACCTTTTACATACTTAAGGTTAAAGATATCCCATTTTGTTTTTATCCTGCTCCAGAAAAATAAGAGTCATGCATTGAGATAAAATCACCTTTGGTATGCACAGAGCAGCAACAAAAGCAAAATGTTTGTGGGCTATAAGTGAGGAGCTTGAAGGAGTCTAGATTACAAGAGAGGAAGAGAGCTCAGACAACTATTGTGTCCCATTTCACCATTCCCCTTCTTAAGCCTTTTACTGGGAACTCCAGCCCTGCTTATGTGGTGTGTGACAGCCCCTATTCAGCCTCCACTAGCTGTGGCAGTTGGAACCCAACAGCAGTTCTTTCTTGGGCTTACAAACCAACTGCTTACTGCCTTGAGTAAAGAACATTATTGAGCTCCTGCAACGTGCTCATGCATGAGCAACCCAAAAGCATAGGCAGTTAATGTCTGAGGAGTCAGTCTTATCCAAATGAGGGTTGGAACTGACAGATAAATGCTTTCATCTTCATCCCTCCAAGAAAACAGCTCTGAAGCCTCCCTCAGAATGTGCCATGGCTTGAGTCTCAGTCACCTGTTTGAGCCAAGCAACTTGAAATGCATTCTGAATCAGTTATTGCCTTTTCATTTTCACTTGCCCTGTTCTGCACCTCCTGTTTCTTAGGATTGTATGCCCTCCCAAGGACTGGCAATCAAGTCTTTGTCTCTTGTGACCCCTGCTTTCAAAAGTACTACAGCTTTCGAAATAGTGAGAATGTAGGGAAAGAAAGGGAGAAAAAGCAGAACATGAACTACATGTTGTAAATTTCCAAAAGAGTAGATAGTTACTTCATTTTTGTACTAAATCACTGTAATGAGTAATCCTAGATAAAGTGGGACAGCTTATTTTACCACTGGAATTTTCTTTGAATTTCTGCTTGACTCAGATAATAATCCCCAAAATGTCCCATTCTCCCAGGGGTTTAAAATGTTGTGTGAATGGAGAGTTAGAAAACGATATTTCTTTCTAATACCAGGACAGTGGCTCTTTTGTCATTATTATATAATTTTATTGATTTGTATTAACTTATAAAGATATCACAGAAAACCATTGTTTTCAACCTAGAAGGCAATGACTTAAGTGTCAGTAACATTATTTTCTTTATTTTATTACTATTCAATTGTGTGTGTGTGTGTGTGTGTGTGTGTGAAAGGGATTTTATTCTGGTTTAACTAGCTCTAACTAGTTCACATTCTTCGAAAGAAAAGAAAAGGCCAGTTTAATTTGCATATATTGTTGTACATAATCCTGCCCTATTACATGGGTATTTTTTTTCAGCTATAAGGAAGAGTAAATCCCTGCTATTAACATTAAATCTTATTTATAACTTATTTTAAACTTCTGTTAGAGTCAAACTCGGTTTTGCATCACTTATCAAATAAAATATTTAACTCTAAGGATCACAATATTGATTTGACCTACTGTACATTATAAACTACATATACTTAGCAACCTCATAAGATTTAAGCTGAAACTCAATTCTTCCTGAATTATCTCGCATCACCAACTTATAGATACAGGCAAGTTTCAAAATGGCAAAGTGAATTTTGAGTTTTGTTATGCTGTCTATGCACGTTTCCTTCTCTGAAATATTATGTTTATAATTCTACCACTAAACATATCAGAATGCGCTATTTTTCAGTATTCAATTCAGTTAGAACTGCAAATGAGTCCTATTTGTTTTCAGGGTTAGTTTTGTATTTTCCTCATTAAGTCAGAATTACTTGTTTCATAATTACATGTGAAATAAATAACCTGTTCACAGGCTAATGAAAGAAATCACTACTCAAGTTTTCTCCAGATTTCCTTTGTTGGCAAAATTAACCTCTCACCCTTTGCTATAAGAAATTAATTTACCTTTCTTTCAAAGGAGAAAATTATTTCTTTTAAATTTTGCCAAATGACAAAAAATAATAAAATTTTAAGGAGTAAAAGAGAGAAATTTGGTAAACACAGAGCATTTAAAAGAGATTCAATAAGAGAGGTGTCAAAGGCTTAATTATAATGCCGAACGTAAGGTTTTAGAATAGTTCTTTAATTTTAAAAAAACCTAAAGAGCAAAGACTTACGCTTAAAATGATTATGCACATCTCAATAAATAAAAAACTTTTCCCGAGAGATGTCTACACTTGATCTTCAGTCGAGACCTCCCCAATACAAAACAAAACACTATCAGCAACAAAAAACCACTCCCCTCCACAATTCCAGCAATAATGAAAAATAGTTACTTTCTGAGAATTATGACTGTTTCATTTAACTTATACCTGAGATTCATTGAGTACTTACTATGTGTCATAACTATGCTTTTCGAGTTCTTTATTTGCAAGATTTCACTGAACTCTCAAATAACTTTATCCTCCATGATAATGACATTATTTACTGTATTTAATTGGGAAATGAATGTAAAATACAGCTGAAATCATCAGCCCAGCTTACTTTGAAGTTAGAATTGCAAATCAGCTGCATTTGCTTCATATTCATCAGAATTTCTTGTAGGCAATATTAAATTGCCCATCAGCAGATTAGTTACTCACCACTCTGGTAAGTCACTGTAGTGATACTGTAGGGCATCACCCAGCTCCCCTCCTTCAGGGCCTTGGTACTCATTGGTTTCCCAGTTGCTGGGCATGTTGACTGTTGATGATATATGTAAAGAAATAGAACATCAACCCACTTTTATTCCACATACATGTTTCTACTCCCCTTCTTCTGTTCAGACCTAGCATCTGTACCCATATGCCATGATTTCCTGCCTGTTGCCATAGATAGGATAAGCTTTATTCCTATGAGAGCCAATCCCTTGATTTGTACAGTAAGCTGACACCTTCTGACCATAAAAATATTGATCTCTTCTGTTATCATTTATTTTTCACTTTCTACGGATTATTCCCATCACAATACAAAGACATCTCTAATCTTAAAATAAGTCATCAAACCTCTTGACCTCTTCCCCGCCATCTACTGATTCACCTTTGTATTTCACCTTGCAGCAAAATCCCCTGTCCACTATCTACATGTTCACTTTCTTCACTTTTTCTACTTCTATTCCTATTACATACCTTCTCTAATCAGCCATTTTCCCATACTCATGAACTCTTCGCATTTGCTTACCGTTCAATTTCAGCCTCATCTTATTCACTTTCTTTTTACTCTCTATGAACTGTGTTTGATGCGATTGTTTTCTTCCCTTTGTCCTTCATAAACTTTCTGTTCTTAGGTCAAGATATCACCTTCTTCTTAGTTTTCTCCTCCTTTCTGGTCACTCTTTTCAGTTCGCTCTTTTTGGTAACTCCCATTCTTCTTTATCAGTCAAGGTTCATGTCCCAGAGCTTAGCAGTACCTGGTTCACATACCCAATTTGTTACACATATATGTGCAAAGCTACCACTATGTATCTCCAGAGCACATCACTCCTGAACTCTAGACTCATATATCAAGATGCCTTACTTGATCCTTGCATTTGGATTCCCACAGACATCTCAAATTCATGAAAAATCCCCAACAAGCTCATCAAATCTCAAATTTATTTTCAGATAAAAGAAAAATTGAAATTCAATGTTCTACCCAGTCTTCCACTTGTTTCTTTCTCTATCTTATCTTGATGGCAATTTCTCTATCCTTCTAGTTGCCTTCAAACCATAATCTTGGGATATATGGTGGACTCCTAATTCTTCTCTTACATGTATCCAATTAGCAGGAAATACAGTTGGCTCTATCTTCAACTTATATTTATAGTCTCTCTTCAGTGACTTCTCTGACCTCTTCTCTTTCATCTTTCTTTCCTCCAATTCCCTGGCTACTCCCTTTATGGCCACAGTGGCTTCCATGAAGCACCTTGAGCACAGTAGCACCTCCACCCCAGGTCATGTTCAAGCTTTTGTCTCCTACCTGGAGCACTTTTCTCTCCCACACTTTGTCTGTGTTAGTCCCTCTCAATGAGGGCCCACAGATTTCAAGTTGCAACTACTCCTTTTACTTGGCACCCCTGAATTCTTTTTACTCTCTTTTTTATTATCCTTAAGTACTTTTGACATCATTATTTACTTGGTATTTTATGTATTTCTACTAAAATAGAAACCACAAGAGACAGAACCTTGTCTGTTTTATTTCATCTGAAGTGTCCCACATGTCTGTGACATTTCTGCAATACAGTTCTTTTCATAAATATTTGTTGAGTGAATGAATGAATAATTAGTTTGGTGCCTGGTACATAAATGATTAATAAACATTAGCTATATTTGTAATTTCTGATATTACCCTCCAATCTTGTGATGCTGCAAGTGGAGGGAGATCTTACGGCCATTACTGTTGTTTGCATCTTGCTCATTATTGGCTTCTTTATTGATTTCTACACATATTTGTCATTGGGATTGGCCTGTGCATTTGATTTAGACATTTTCAAGATCTTTACTATTATTTTCAATTTTCAATATTTGAAGATACATAGTTGCTTTTATTAGGGATTAAGGATCACATCCAACAACTTCCAGTCCCAGAAATAGACTTTAAATTATTCTACATTGCTTCTCTCAAACTTAAAATAAACTCATTTTACATTTTCAGGAATTTATTTTAGGGAAGTCTCTGTAATGAAAACATTTAATCAGAGAGTAAAAAGTTACAATGTTAATGTACAGTCAACCCTCTGTATCCATGGTTTTGCATCCATGGATTCAACTGACGGTGGATTAAGAGTATTTTTTAAAAATGCATCTGTACTCCTCGAACATCTACAAACTTTTTTCCTCATCATTATTCCTCAAATGATGCAGTATGACAACTATTCACATAGCATTTACATGGTGTTGGGTATGATAAATAATCTAGAGATGATTTAAAGAGTATGGGAGGATGTGCAGGGGGTTAGTATACAAATAGTACAATGTATGCAATGACAAAAACTACACCATTTTTACATCCGACCTTGAGCATGCATAGATTTTATATCAGTGGAGATCCTTAAACCAAGCCCCCAAGGATACTGAGGGGCAAACTATGTGTGCAACGTACATTTATTGCCTCTACTATTAAGTATCACATTTTGTCCAAATATCACATTTTTTAAAAAGTATAGGAAATATTTTATTTTCTTCAACCAATGGCATTCCAGAATTAATGGTGCTTACTTTCTGATAAAAGTAAAAGATCAAAGGCAAAATGATAAACCTCTAATTTTAACCTTCAATTTAAAAAACAGATTGTTCAAAGTAAAACTTCTGTGGCTCCTGTGAGGAACTCAGAGCAGCATATTGGCATTTTAAATACAGCTATATATAACATTACAAGAAAAAAATAAAAGATATTTTTAACTGCTGTATTACACTAGTAGATAATGTTTGAACAACTGACAATGTACAGACTGGTAACATTACTATGTTTCTCAGGTCTAACATTACATTGTCATATTTAACTGTCCTGGTAATTACCTGAAAGATTTCAGCCATTAAGCCTGTCACTTATATGACATTCTTTAATATTAAAAGTACAGAAGATCTTATTTTCTTTTTTTATTGTTTCTAGCAAGTGAATTGTGTGTGTGTGCTCTCTCCCTCTTTCTTTTTAAAAATTTTACTTCTATTCTGATTATATGCTTTTGAACACTTAAATAATTCCTGGGGCTGGAATCACCATACGCCCTTGGGGAATTTTTACACACTGAAAACCACAAGCTGAAGCTAGAATTTTTTACAATCAAACCACAAGCCGAAGCTAGAATTTTAGTAGCTAATTCTCAGGACTTTTGTCTGACAGGGAAAAAAATATACAGAATAATATAAAAACAAGGCTGAAAGTGTGTGGTGCCTCACACCCGTAATCCCAGCACTTGGGAGGTCAAGGCTGGTGGATCACTTGAGGTCAAGACAAGACCAGCCTGGGCAGCATGGCAAACCCCGCCTCAACTAAAATTACAAAAATTAACCGGCATGGTGGTGTGCACCTGTAATCCCAGCTACTAGGGAGTGGGGCTGAGGCACAAGAATCGCTTGAGCCTGGGAGGTGGAGTTTGCAGTGAGCCCAGATCATGCCACTGCATTCCAGCCTGGGTGATGATGACAGAGCGACTCAGTTTTAAATCCACAAGTGACAGTCACTTGCAGAAAATCCAAGTTTGGCTTTAGCCATATTATGAAAAATATAAAGGTCTTTGCACTGTCATCTTTTAACCTAGGCTAATTGCTATAGTAAAGGAGAGATCACTTTTTATCTTTATAACTGAAGATGACCATTGTGAATTGACTTTTGAGAGCTGAGTTCACTCTGTCACTATTTGCTATGCAGTGGTGTGTATCTATTCTCACTGCAACCTCCACTTCCCTGTTCAGTATTTCTGCTCAGCCTCCCGGTGCAGCTGGGATTACAGGTGCCACCATCACGCACTGGCTAATTTTGTATTTTTTAGTAGAGACGGGTTTCTCCATGCTTGTCAGGCTGGTCTCAAACTCTCCTCACCTCAGGTGATCCGCTGGCTTTGGCCTCCCAAAGTGCTGGGATTACAGGTGTGAACCACCACTCCTGGCCTGTGAGTCAACTCTTTAGTTATCCTCTATTGTGAATTTTCTCTCATCATTTAATGAATCTGAGACAAAGATTTACATCATTCTAAAAGATCTACTTATAATTTCGCCCCTATTTTGTCTTGTGATTCTAGCTGCCCCATGAGATTTCTTAGAGAATTCCTCTTAGACCATCTCTGACTAATAGAAATTTCTGTGATGATGGAAATGTTCTACATGGGTGCTGTCTCATAGAGTCCACTAGCCACACATGGCTATTGAACATCTGAAATATGTATTGGTGGACCAAGAAACAAACTTTTAAATTTTTACTTTAACTTACATAGTTTTGCAAACCAAAAATAAAAATTCTAAGCTCCCAACCAACTGAATGGATCCCTCCTCTGGCCAAGGACATTCTAAAATAAAACCCCAAACACTAGTTCAGGCCATGATGGGAAATGAGTGGTCAGACATGCCTTATTTCCACCTTCCTTTGAATTTGGGCATAGCTGACCAACATTAACATTAAAAACCTCAAGATCTTAAGACCGGACAGAGTAAACCTTCAGGTCTGATAAGAAGCTTTTATAGTTCATTCTTTCTGGAAGCCTGCTACCTGGAATAATGTGGCTCACGCCTAGTAATCCCAGCACTTTGGGAGGCTGAGGCAGGCTGGATCACGCAGGTCAGGAGATCGAGACCATCCTGCTAACACGGCAGGAAACCCCGCCTCTATTAAAAATACAAAAATTAGCCGGGAGCCGGTTGAGCCTGTAGTCCCAGCTACTCGGGAAGCTGAGGCAGGAGAATGGCATGAACTCCAGGAGGCAGAGGTTATGTGAGCTGAGATAGCACCACTGCACCTGGGCTCACAAAGAGCCACACTGCCTCAAAAAAATAAATAAATAAAATAAAAGAACCCTTTGATCTCCAAAACTGTTTATCTTAACCTGTGAAACTCCCCTTCTATTGGATTCCAGGTCTTAGAGAAACTCTTTCATCCAATTGCTAATCAGAAAATCTTTTGAATACACCTAAGACCTTGAGGGCCAACCCAAGACTCCCCCAACGAGTTGCACTGCGGTTCTGCATCCTGAACCAATGCACATTTTACATGTATTGATTGATGTCATATGTCTCCCTAAATGTATAGATAAACTGTAAAATTCGACCACCTTGGGCATATGTTGTCAGGATCTCCGAGGTTGTGTCACAGGCATGTCATTAACCTTGGCAAAATAATCTCTAAATTGATCAAGATTTGTCCCTTGTTCTTTTGGTTGCTAAATTTAAATTTAAATAGAAATACATATGGAAATTTGGTTTTAGCTACAAATGTGCGTTTTAGCTGGGCACAGGACAGCCTGTAATCCCAGCTACTAAGAGGCTGAAAAGGGAGGAATACTTGAGGTCTGGTGTTAAAAGAGAAACTCAGCCAAATTAAATTCTAAAGGAGTTTAATTGGAGTTAAATGAACCATCTGGCCAAATCAGGCAACCCCCAGAATCACAGCAGATTGAGTGAGACTCAGGATGCTTCGCGGTCAGAACCAATTTATAGACAAAAAAAAAAGAAAATCAAGGTGAGGTAACAGAAACAGCTGGATTGGTTACAGGTTGGCATTTGTCTTTATTTGAACACAGTTTGAACACTTAGCAAGTATTGAAGTGCATAATAATTGGGACTGGCCAAGGCTCAGCTCAGCTACTGTTACAGGCACATACTCTTAAGTTAGATTTTCAATCTTGTCTGCCTATTGCTAGGTTATAGTTCATCCGCAAAGAACTCAAATATAGAAGTATGGAGTCCTTTCTCAGGCCATATTTAGTTTGTTTTTAACACTGGTAAACATAGCAAGACTCGTTTTCAAAAAAAAAAGTGCTTTGGAAGTAGTTACTGCTATCTCTTTGAAACAAGGAAGCAGAAGAATAACCAGTAATTAATCACTTTTCTTTGATGAAACTGGTAGGAACATTTAAATTAATAACATTCATGAATTGTTGAAGGATTTCAGAACTAGCATGTGAGAGTGAGAAACTTGTAAAGGATGCAGTCTTGGAGGTCTCCTCACATTTTCCAGATTTCCAAATGAATCTCACAATGAAGAGCCAAAATTGGGCTCTGGAGAGAGGGAGAGGAAAATAACCTTTAGGAAATACACCTGAGCAATCTCCAGACAAAGGCCTCCACTACAAGGGAAAAGACTTTACCTCAGCCCATCTGGCCTGGCTACAGGAAAGGCATTCCTCAACATCTTCTAGCCTTCCTGAATGACCTAATCATAAGATTAAAGAATAATTCTACCACCTATGACCTTAAATGGCAGCCAAAAGAGCCCAGCATGATAGCAGGGATTACAACGGAAAGAGTGCCAGATGTAGGCTCTATTTAAGGAAGAATTGTTAAGTGAAGCACAAAACAACAGTGGAGACAAAACGAGATGCGAAGCAATGTTGGTCTCTGACATATACTACCAGCAACAATCATTAAACATCAATGTGTGGTTTGTGTTAGTCTGGCTAGGAGTTAGATTATTTTTAGGGCCTATTTACTTCAGTTCATATCACCGATACACTACATCTGGCTTTCAAACAAAAATTGCCAAAGGAGTAGAATAGTAGTTACTTAGAGACTGGAAAAGGGTAAGGTTACAGTTAGATGGGGAAGTATGTTCTGGCATTGGGTGGGTCTGTAGGTTAACCGTTAGAGGGTGTCAACACTTAGTGTATTTTCCAACAGCTAGAAGAGAGGGATTTGAATGTTTCCAACACAAGGAAAATTATGAGTGTGCATTTGAAGTGATAGATATGCTAATTAATTCCGATTTGACACATGACATACCTACTGAAATATTATGCTGTATTTCATAAATATGTACAATTACTACATCTCAAGTAAAAATATCAATAAAATAAGAAGAATGCTAAAAAAGCAAATGTAACAAAAATAACATGTTTCGAAGAGAAAAGCACGCGACTGAACTAGACCTCAGATGATTACCAGGATTTTGAATTAACAGACAGAACTTAAAATAACAATGATGAATACAAGTTAAGGGCCCTATGAAAACATGCAAGAATAGATGAAAAATTTGGGCTAAGAAAAATGAAAGTGCTAAGAAGGGAATAAAGAGGAAATGGTAAAGATCAAAACCACTGTAACAGAAGTGCAAAAATGCCTTGATGGGTCTCATCAGTAGACTGGACACAGTTAAGGAAAGAATCAATGGAGTTTGAAGATATGTCATTAGACATTTCCAAAATGAAATACAAAGAGAATGAAGTCAAACCACTAGTACAAATTCTTGAATGGTGATTATCACCTTTTTCACATCCCATGGTAAAAGGCAAAAGTGAAGGGGGTGTATTTTTTGGATATCTGGCATTCACATTAATAATGCAGAGTTATGGTACCGATTTTAAATATCTACTAAATGCATAATACAGCTTTTATTGAACAGAAAATGTAAATTCAGAGGATAGTTAAAAGGTGTGAAACTGTATTTTAGATCCCCGGTGAAGTATTTGGTGTGGTCTGTAGATATTCACATCCTATTCAGGCAGTCACTTCTAACATTGAAGTTCATATTTATATTCTTCAAAAATGTCAAAAATCAACTTGGTTATCTATCTATCTATCTGTCTCTACCTATATCTATATTTATCTGTATCTATGTTTCTGTCTTAGTCCAGTCGGGCTGTTACAACAACATACAATAAACTGTGTGTGCTTATAAACAACAAATATTTATTTCTCAGCTCTGAAGGCTGGGAAGTCCAAGATTAAGGTGTTGACAGATTTGGTATCTGGGAGTGCCTGTTCTCACAGAGGACATCTTCTAGCTGTATCCGCTATGGTGGAAGGGACCAATGATATTCCTTGAGCTCTGTTTTATAAGGGCACTTAACCCATCCATGAGAGCTCTGTACTCGCGGATCTAATCACCCACCAATGACCCCACCTCTCTTCATATCATCACATTTTGGGATTAAGTTTTGACATATAAATTTGGTGCAGATATAAACATTCAGATGATAGCAAATTTCTAGCTATAAAGTCTTTTCCTTGAGCTTGGTCTTGTGCCAATTACTGTTTCTACTCTGGGTGTTACAAATGAATCTAGATTTCCTCTACTAAGGAATATAACCTGTCTTAATTTACCCTATAGAAATAGATGGAGGTTATCCAGTAATACAATTCAATCTTTTCAAAATCATAGTTTAAAACAGAAGATTGTCTTTCATTATTTTCCATCACCCATACTTTAATCATTAGCACCTTCTCATTATTGTTATTTCTACTACTTTAAGTACATAATAGCAATAGTAGAGAAAAATCCAAATGTGATAATTTTGCTTTGTAAAAGATATTTTAATCAAAATGAATCTCATACATAGATCTGCATTTTCATTTTTCCATGTTATCACTCAAAAGCCTATTTCCACAGATAAGAGCTAGTTATCTATGATAAGTGAATTTGCAGGAAGTCATCAGTATCTATTATTAGCTCTCAATTTTTCCACATTTTTGACTTATTTGAACAATTTAATGAATCTTCAAGTTGGATACAAGTTTTTTTTATCATTATATATAGCAATTTAATAAATAATGCCTTGAGTCTCTTTATAGCACTTTACTTTTAAAAGCGTTCATACATGGCTATGTCAACTACACTTACCAATTGTTTCAATCGGATTGACCAGAGTGACTATTCTACAAATCAGTTAAAGCAAGTCTATATTCAAATAGAAACACGTTGGGGTAATGGAAGTCAAAGCCATTTATTCTGCAAACTCGGGCAGCATAACTGTGGTATTTTCATCAGCACAAATTATGAGGTGCTGAAAGGATTGGGCATTCGAGAACTTTAATACAGTTTCCCACTCTTTCCCCTGACTCTTCATCAGAGCCACAATACCATCATTGACAGATTTCGGAATTCTGTAGTTTTTATTCAGTGTGCCAAAATTAAATTAGTGGTTTAAGCTCTGAGCCATCTTTAAGTTGGAAACACAGGGAATGGCAGTATTTTTAAAAGTTCAATCAAAATGTCTGTATGGGCAAAAGTCTAAAACCTTTTATCTTAATGTAACTAACAAGTGTCCTGATAATTCTTCTATATTCTGATTTTATCTGTCAGCCTAATTAATTTCTTGCTCTTTGATAATATAAGTTTAAGCTTTCACCGAAAATTATATTCAAGGTATAATCACGAATATAAAGTAGAATAGCAGAAAGTAGCTGTAATATAACTAAAAGTTGACATGGTTAACTCTATCACTAATAAAAGCATGGATCAGTGCTGCATTTATCAAGACAATTTATTACATCTACTGCTAAAATAATCAATGTGTTTAGAATCCTGTTGATATAAGACTCATATATAAAATTATAATGCTTGATCTGTTCAATCATGTTTAACAGTTACAACAATTACTCCTAAGGGACTAAAATGGAGATAAATGAATGGAACTTGGATCCTGGCTCCAGCAGAAACAGTTTAAAGCATGAAGGGCTTTGAGACAACTATAGGCAGACCTTATATGAGTGAAAGAAAACAAGTCAAAAGGATTTAGTCAGTGTAATAAGCCTGGTTCTGAAAGCTTATTTGGGGAGATATTTCTACAATTACACATTTTAAATCATTTTTATTAGACATATGTGGTCTACTCACAATACATTTGGTCTTGTAGAACCCATCTTAATAATTTATGTTCTAATTTCTGTCTTACTTCATTGTTTGATTTTTGAAGGAAGTTATAGAGAAAAGATGTTTTAATTTTTTTTTTCTCTGGCTCAACTTAATAGTATATCATCATTCAGAGGGATCAACATCAATCCCTGTATCCCTGTTGTTGATGGGATCAACATTTTTTTCTGTTGATTCAAAATCACTTGTCTTCAAATCTACAATTCTTGTCTTTCTTTAGAGACCAGGCTCATTTTTGCTTACCGATAATGATGCAAAATGTGAAAGGAATACGTTTGTAAAATGTGATTTCTGTAGCTCTTTTTATTTTCTCTAACTCCTAAAATTTTACTTCTGTAAATACCAATTATATTCCTAAGAATCACCAATAGAAGAAGCATTAGTAGAAAAGATAATTGGATAAGGTCTCAAATTAAATGATGACTTCTAAATAGCACTTTCGCAATATGATGTTCTGAAGAAAATATGATTAGTGGTTACTATAATGTTTACAATGTCATCTACCTGAACATTGACCTTACCTTTACATTGATCAACATCAATCCCATCAACAACACAGATGCAGCAGATAATTTGCAAGGCGTTTGAAAATAATTTAACAAAATGATGTTGGGAAGTTCTGGAGGATTCAAGCTCTGCAGGTTGATTCAGGAAAAAGAAGGAGAGTTTCAATTTTAGTCATTTGGTATAGAAGAAAGTCATGGGCAATTTGGGTGATGAAGCAACAAACGCATTGTTGCGAAGTGAAGAGATGGTTGGAGATTCTTTTTAAGTCTCCCAGAATACTTGATCATTAAAAAAGAACAGAGCAAGTTTCTTATCTGAGAGCTACTAATGAGCTCGAGAAGATTAAGGGTCCATGCACGCTTAGGGGAATGGGGCAGCCACCTGGAATTTATGCCTTATACAAATAGGAACCCAGCTCCATCAGCTTATATATATAGGAAGCCCTTGTACTGTGAAGGGCAACTGGCAACCTGCTTTCAGGACGCCCCTTGCTGAGAGCTTCCTTCTTTCACTTAATAAACTCTGCTCCACTCCACTCTGAGTGTCCACGCACCTGGATTTTTCCTGGTCATGAGAGACAAGATTAAGAACCCAGACCTGATGAGCTAAGGAGATAAAATCCTTCATCACCAGGAATGAACCAAAGGCTCCATAAAACACAAATTCATAAACACCCGCAACAAAAAAAAATTAGAAAGAGACCATGGTGATAGTTGCACTGGCTCACAGCTGTCATCCCAAAGTATTTGTCATTTGGAAGGAAAATTACCGGGACCAGTGTGAAATTTGAAAACTTTCCCAGCATTAGACTTCACTGGTGAAGAGAAATGCATCAACCTCACCGAAAATTGTGAAGCATCCTTGAACATCAGCAAAATAATCCATACTTCTATGAAATCAAGTCTCCTACTGCAACAAAAACCCTAAATTAAAAATGCGTTGGAAGAAGCAGTTGGTTTTATAACCCAAAGAAAAAAGTTAACAAAAGCAAACAAACCAATCGCTCTGTATTAGTTTGGTTAGGATGCCATAACAAAATACCACAAACTGGGTAGATTAAGCAGCAGAAATGTATTTCCTCACAGTTCTAGAGGATGGAAGTCCAAGATCAAGAGGTCAGGAGGGTTGGGTCCTTCTGAAACTCTTCTTTTCCTTGGTTTGTGATGGCTGCCCCATTGCTGTCCCTTCCACTTTATCACCTCTTTTGTGTTCTCTCACCTCTTGGCAGCTCTTTGTTTTCTTTCTTTTTCTTTTTTCTTTTCTTTCTTTTTTTTTTTTTTTTTTTTTTTTAGACAGAGTCTCACTCTGTTCATTTCCAGGCTGGAGTGCAGGCACACCGCTCACTGCAAGCTCCACCCTGTGGTTCACGCATTCTCCTGTCCTCAGCCTCCTCCCCAAGTAGCTGGACTACAGGCCTCGCCTCACCACTTGGAGTTAATTTTTTGTATTTTAGTAGAGATGGGGTTTCACTGTGGTAGCCAGGGAGGGTCTTGATTCCAGCTCTTGCTTCTTCTTATAGGGACATTAGTCATTTTGTGATTAGGACCAAACACTAAAGGTCTTATTTTTAACCTAATCACCTCTTTTTTAAAGACCTCATCTCCAAAACATACTGGAGATTGGGACTTGACATGAATTTGAGAACACATTTCAGACTATAACACTCTCTCTCCCTCCCAAAAGACAAGAAAGGTCTTTACAATAAATCTTGACACTGAGAGTTTTTTTACCCCTTCTAACTCCCAATTAGTAACTTTCTGGATTTCAAAGAATCAGATTTTAAATTGCTATAAAGCTTGCTAAGAGCATTCAAAAAGGCAGGTAATATAGGGAAGTAAACCCTTGACTGCTGTAGAATTGAGAGAAACCCTTTGTTCTGCTGGATTGGGGGTCATTTTCTGTATGCTAGAGAGAATGCTTTTAGGATTTGAGAGCCAACTGAAATGTGTTAAGAAAGTTTGGGTAACTGTAGGGACTGTCATTGCCTCTCAGCATGTGCTGTGCCCTCTCCTATTGCAATAGCAGTTAAAGCACTTTGAAGGACTGACCCCAGTCCATGAACCCTAATCCACTGCCTATGCCTATCATCTTCCAATCTGCATATACAGGAGCTGTCGGTTACATTGATTGATTCAGAAGTAATTACATGAAATATTTTGGTTCAAAGAAGATGAAGCCAAAAATTTTTGACTATTGGGAAAAAGGCACCTTTTACTTTAATCTAAGACATTCTTTTTATAATTGGACAATATTATAGGAAGATGTGATACTTACAAATGCAATCACTCGTTTGCAGGCACGAAAAGTTAAGTCACAGAATAAAGCTTTTCATGGAATAAAAAGAGCCAATAGAATTGTAAAAATTGAGTGACTTGATCAGACTACACCCAGAGTCCACTAACCCTGGAACTCTTTAAATTAATAAATTTACTTCCTTAAGAGAGTTTAAGATGTACATTCTTGTCTCAATAATAATCTTACTTACAAAAGTAAAAACATGTTTACTTTTATACCTTATAATTTTCATCCAACAAGTAAAAAGTAACTAAATACTGTTTACTTTTATATTACTGTTGGAATCTAAGAAAAATCATAATTTTTAAAAAATAAAATTAGACCAGATAATTTGACTATATAAATGACTAAAGGGAATAAGAAGAACTAGGAAACTCAACATTAACAGATCACCATTTTAGAAAATGGGATTTTTGCTACTCAGTTTCATGTATTTCTATCACTTTTGCTAATATCCAACTTTAAGGAGCACAATGAATACATAATTTGATACTATAAAACATGTGTTGAGCTCTGATTTAAAAGAGTAATATAAACTACCATCACCCATCATGAGGGAAGCAAATGTTGTGTCAAACAGATTAACCATTGGATTGAAAAACATCTCTACTCTTTTCCTCCTCACTCATATTGAAAACTACTGCTAAAATGAGGTTAATGTGGCAGAAACATACAGTCTGATGATCAAATCCAGAAACAAAAGATAAATATAGTAGCTCTCCAGGAGAGAATTATTAAGATTTTAATCATTTCCCTCTCCAGATTGAGATTGGCTGCTGGCCATTAGTTAGCAAAAGAAATGTTCTGAAAGGGGCAGGAAATTAAAATGCAAATGGTATAAAGAAATAAAGACATTCTATTTTTTTAAATGACAGCAGTGATTCTAGCATCCATAATTGAAAACCATATGGAAACTGGAGAAGTGAGATTCATGACGAAGTGATAAATGAGAGACCTCAGGAAGTTGGTAGTCTTTCCCGTAGTCTCATTTTAACAAATTAATGTTTTGTTCCTGTTCTATTCCGAAGAATCTTTGTAAAGGTTCAGACTTAATGGACAGCTATCTTGATTCAGATACCATTGTAGCACGAAATCATAGGATTTGTATTTCTGACCAAAATCAGTCTGACTCCTTGATTTTTCAGGGTATTTCTCACTTCATAATTTGGGAAGAGACCTGAAAAGTATTTATAACTTTTTCTCACATTGTCTACCAAGAGAATCCTGTACACTTAGAAGAAATGTTAGTTTCTTCCAATATCCCCCAAATATAAATTAGTGCAAGTATCAGTTAACGTAAATGTCCTTGTGATTTTAAGGACAAGAGGATAGGGAAAAATGAAGCAGCTGGCTCAGGGAGGGGCACAGAGCACATCCCAGATGAGATGAAGGGAATACAGTCCCAGATGGTCTGATATGCTCTTCAATTTTTGATGCTCTTCAAAAGTTGTTTTTATACGTATTTCTTTACCAAATTTGATTCTTAAAATTTATCTTGCCACTACCTATGACAATTAAATACTCTTGTAAATACCCCAATTTTTATATCTATTAAGCAGGAGAATGGAAGGGCTTTTAAAGGCACTTCATTACTTTTACTGATGAGAAGAATTACTGGTTTCTATCATAATTAAACATTCTGAGTCCATTTAGGACTGTTCCTAATTGGATTTCTATAGTTTTCCTTGTATTAGTTCCTAGATGCAGTTTGCCTATCTCTGTGAGAGGCAAGCTCAGCTTTCACTGAACCGTGTTCTCAGAATGCAAACGCTTTTATGTTATGCTTCAGGTATTGCTTTGAATATATATGCATTTTAGCAACTTTCTTCCAAAAGCAATATTTATCTATTTACAACTTTTTATCAACTGAATGGTCAATCATATTAAAATTATTTGTAACTTGGCAGAATATTCCCATAGGCAAAGTCATACAAACAAATCATATAGTCCAAAATGACTACATAATCCAATCAGTGTGCTGTAACCCTAAGTAGACAGGCACTGGGTAAGTCCTAATGCAGTCCCTTTATCTTAAATGGCAGTGGTTGAGAGCAGATTGTGTTAAAAGGGACATTTTATAAAAATTATAATTATCCAGAATTTTCAGGTCCCACCCAATGATTCTACATTTATTCAAAAATATTTATTGAGCAGTTGCCGTGTACCAGGAGCAAGGCTTTTAATTATGAACAAAATAGACCTCACCCTGACCTTCCTGGTGCTTTGGTCCAGTGGGAGATAGGCAGACACATAAGCACCAGGAACTCAATACAAGGGAGTGCTATGAGAGGGACAGGGTACTCTAGAGACAAGGTGGGTGCCAGATGCCTGTGGGAGTGATATCCACATATAAAATCTAGGTCATTACAATAAAATCTTCAAATCTGAACCTCAGGGATTATGTCTGGCTGAATTTTTAGACTTGATGTTACCAGCATATACAGCTGTAATAGGTAAAAAACTATGACAGAGTAAGATATGACCCATTAGATGAGCCTAAGGATCAAAGACAGAATCCTGGGTAGCACCAGACTTTAAAAGCATTGGCCTCTTCTGTGGTTTCTCAAAATATAATGCTGATCTCTCCCTAAGGTAAAAAATGGGAACAGCCTCTAATGGCACTAAATATATTCTCAAATTTTTTCTACAAGCCCTGGCATCAAGTGGACCTGTGAATAGATGCATCCTCTGATCCCATTTTGAATGCTTCTCTACTTCATCTCTCTAATGTCCTTGCTGATATTTCTTCAAGATTGCCATTTTTTTCTATCCCAAATTATGGAGCTTGAGAAATTGTTTAATGGTAAGAAGCAGGCTCTGGCGATTAAAATAGTTTCCCCTAAAGCTCACAGTTATGTCTTGATCATATAACTCCTTATACTGATCGTTGCTTCCTGAGAAAGAGAAAAGGGTAAAATATTCTTAGGTTCAAAATATCCTAGCTGAAACTCAAAAGCTCAAGTGAGAGGCGGATAGTGAATCTGAATATAACAAAACTCAGCTCACAGCTTTGTGTAACTGGTCTCTTGAGAATTTAGGGGAGTTTCTAATTCTGCAAACTTTGAACAACGATTCCTTCCAGTGAACTAGCATACAGATGTGCTCTGAAGCTACTTGCAGTGCCCTGAAGCAAGGGAGGAAGGCAGAACCACAAGTCTCTACTGATAAAAAATTCCTTTAAAGTAGGCTGGTCTGTTAAAGTATGTCTGCACCCTGGCCTGGATAGCTAACAGGAAAACAATTTCTTACTTCAATTTTAGGCACCAAGGACAAGAAAGACAAGTATAATTTCTTCATTCTCTTGACAGATTTTCATTTCTCTCTGTTACAATGTGATTATTCCTTCAGATATGGTGGTAATGTATTTTGGAAAATAAATTCTATTATACATAATTATAATGGCATGGCCCATGGAATGAGGTCTACATTGAAGTAGAAGTTACCCCTAAAGATAACCCACTATCAAGTTTAATCAAAGAATTAAAGCCTCAAAACAGGGTTCTCCCCACTTTCCCTTTTAGTTTAAATTTAACATGTATTTTAGCCTTCAAAATGACTTCAGGAAAACATTTTTCCTTTGCTGTTACCTACCTTGCTAAGTTTGAAAATCATATTTCCAAAGTATCCATTAGCATCTCTATTTGGTATCTGCAAATCTAAATTGTGGAATCATACTTTTCCTTCTGTAGCCACGTTGATAAAGATAATTAGAAAGCTTATATCAGTGATACAGCTCAAATCTCAAGACAAACTGGCAACTTGCTATTATAAAACTTCAAAGCTAAAACAGGAACAAAGTAGGAGGGTTAGAATGTTATATCGCTTTACCCCAGTCCTAGGGAATGAGATAAACCTTTTATTATAATTATCCCTATCAGGTCAGCTCCACACACAGCTCATGTAATAGGTTTTAACTGTTCACAAATCCATGGTGCCCCTCTGGAAGGGTGACAGTCTTCAAATTGGTGCTGTGTAGATGGAACACAGGGCAATTTTCAGTGGCACGCGGGTTAGTCTCTACTGCAACTGTGCCTTTTCTCCACTCCTTAAGGAATTGTTGAGCCTGAGCTGGCATCACCTCCCCAATCCATCCCACACACTGCTGCCAGAATAAATCTCCAAAAGCACAGCTCTGGTTCTGTCATTCTCCTTCTTAAACCCCCTCTATACCTGGTCCAAGCCTGATGATTTCAAAGTGCACATCAGGCCTCCAAAGCTTTGCAACCATCTAGCCCCTCACAGCCCATTGTTCCCTTTCACACCACCCAGGCCCAGGAAGATCAAGTCCCTCTTTCAGCTGGTGCCTCACACCTCCTTCCTTGCTTTTT